>CAUYON010188532.1:0-19309 GCA_963573935.1 Arctocebus calabarensis | reverse complement strand
ATTATTATTATTATTATTATTATCATTATGATTATTATTATAAGTCCTACAGTAAAATTTACTACTTATTGCCAATAAAAAAGAAAATTCAACAGTGAGAGGACAGAATAAAAAAGTTTCTTAACTTCATGAGTTGGTTTTTACTGAAGATATTTTAAATGGTTACATATATTCTCCTTAAAGTTAAGGAAATTTCCTTTACTGTCTCTTTTTCAACACTGTACTAGAGTTTTTAGTCAATCCCATAAGATAAGAAAAAGAAATAAATATTATAGAGACTGGTAAGAGAGTGATAATCTTTTATCATTTATAGATGGCAGCATTGTCTGTGTAGAAATTCAATAGAAATGCTAATTAAATACTTGGACTAATTAAGATAGTTCTCCAAGATTTCTGGATAAAATGTCAGCACACTGAGTATTTCTTTTTCTCAGGGCATTACCATTTGCTATTTCTTCTGTCAGGAAAGATCTTCCCCCAAGATATTTGAGTTATATAGCAAAAACATGGAAACATTGTAGCTCTCCATTTATAGGTCAACTCATTGGTCCTATAATGCTCATGTGCTAGAATATTGTTCAAAGCTCAAATAAATGGTGTTAATCAGTAAAGATCTCAAACCTAAAATAGGAAAGAAAAACAAACAGCATAGTATTATGTGCAGTATGATACCAATTATGTAAATAAAAAGTACATAAAAACAGTTCAATATATTGTTGATGAATATATTTGTGGTAAAGGGTAAAAATCATGGACTGAATAGAGATGGAAGAAGGAAAGGGGAGACTTAAGAGGGGATGATAAAAGACCTTAACCTTTTAATAGTTCCAATAACGTTATCTATTTAGTTTTTAAAGATATTCTTAAAATATCTTTAAAATATAAATATTGCTAAAAGCTAATATTTATTCATTTGGAATGGTATGATGGACATAGGTGTTATAAAGTATTGTTTATACTTATTTGTTTGGATTGGGTATAGTTTGGCTAAGGATTTCTTTTCTTTGGGGGGGAAAAGGGAGCTTCAACATTTAAAGTAAAGGAAAACAAGCTCATGCCTGTAATTCAACCACTCTGGGAGGCCGAAGTGGGTGGATTGCTTAAGCTCAGGAGTTCCAGGCCAGCCTGAGCAGGAGTGCTCCCCCTCACTAAAAATAGCTGGGTGTGGTGGTGGGTGGCAGCTACCCAGAGGCTGAGGCAAGAGGATTGCTTGAGCTAAGAATTTGAGATTGCTGTGAGCTATGATGCAACAGCACTCTACCCCAGACAACAGAATGATACTCTGTCTCAAAAAAAAAAAATAAAACAGTAAGGGAAAGGCAAATGCAGAGTAAGAAAACAGAATCCTATTCTCAGGAATAAGCATAGAAAAAAAAATACAAGGCAAAGAAATGGACATTAGATAGGAGAAGTCATTAGCAGATAAAACTAGTGGAGACCTGGGCTAAGATGTGAATATTTGAGAACCATATGGAGGGAATTTTTCCTGCAATTATAACTCCTTTGTAATTAGCATAATTTTGTCACCTAGAATTTGTCTCAATCCATCAAAATGTGGCATTATGAAACATTCTAGACTTTTTGTTTCTTGGACTTGACCTTGAGATCTTGAACAAAGGGCAGGACTGAGAAAATTCAGTGCAATTACAAACTGTTTAGTGCTTAACAGCATGGGCTTTGCAGCCTCGGAAACTGCAGGACGAATCCAAATCTGCCACTTCATGGCTGAACAATTCTCAGATAGCTTTTGCCCCTGCTGTGCCTTCATCTCAGCATATAATGTTGGTATTGGAGCTCGCCATAACAGTATTATTGTATGGGGATAATACTATTTTCCACTTTATAATATTGTTGTAAAATTTAAATTTGATTATGTTTTTAAAGCTTCTAACACAGTACCTCACTCAAAGGTGATAGCTCGCTAAAATAGCAGCTGTTGTTATTATTTCACTGCACTTAGTAAAACTACTGTCCTTTCTTACATGATAGCATGTTTGATTTTCATGTAATCTGATAACACGACCAATATTAAGCAGGCAGTGTTATTGAAAATACTTGTTGGTCATTTAAATATGCCATTGATTTGTGTATGCTCATTTGTGCATGTGTGTGGCTATGCATGGAATTGCCTAACCAGAACTCCTATTCCTAAAAATTTCTCATTTGCACAAATATGCAATCAATCTACAAGACTGTAGAAGTATTAGCTGTGTAGGAACATAGGTGACTCCACCTGTGGCCATAGCTAGATGGCTGATCAAAGTCAAATAAGGCAGAGTGTGGACAGAAAAGAAGACAAAAGTGGACATTTGAAGAAAAAACCCAAATTAGATGGGTTTTAAGCCCCTGACCTCAATTTGTTCCCAGGTTCAGCTGTATCCTTATGTTTGAGCTCCATGTGAGATCCCAAATTCCTGGAGCATTCATGATTTTGCTTATACTATTTTAAGTTGAGCTTCTGTTACTTATCACCCAAAAAGTTCTGACTAATAAAATTTGAAACAATAACAAATATAGCTACTCTACCACTCACCATGGCTGGTGAGTAATAAAGAGACTTGGCTCATCGCTCAGGAAAAGACATAGATAAAACTATATAATTTATTTGCAAAGAAATATTATATGCAGATGTCATCAGTTTGAAAATAATCACCCACAAATGTAAAGAATTAGGAGCTTTAGGAGAAGATTCAGAAAGTCCCCAACTGAGTGACCAAGGTATGTTTCTGTGGATCATAGTCTCACCCAAGTCTGTTTATTTAGACATCATCAAAGCACTTATAAAGTAAGGAAGAATACTTCTAGATTGAAAAAATGGTAACAGAGAAATGACATGACTTAGCCTAAATACAGTTAAATAATACAAGGAGACAGAATGCAAATGAATATATTTTGTGTGTGGAATAGATATGCTACTAATTGCGTTCACTTATTATCATAGAAATGACATGTTTTCGGCTTTAGTTATATGCCGCCACAGTTAATAATTGAAACACAAGCACATGAAGCAGTAATTTAGAGGCAGACTTTGTAATTACAAAAGTATAGTAAGGGTTTGTTTTGTAAACATATGTGAAACTCCTTTGTACATGGTGTAATTAGCATAAACATAAAATTATAAGAAAAGCTTAAAGAGTAAAATCAGCCATATCTTTACTAAAGTGATGGTCAAAATGAAGACAAGCAACACTCCATGGACTCAAAGGTTTTCAAAAACTCTTGCTAGGAACATATGAAACTGGTGAAGTGTCGTAAAAACAGCATATATGTTTTGAAATATTCACATATTAACTTTATAAATAAAGGCTATGATTCTGTATTTTTGAATAGCAATGCAGTGTAATCCCACACTGTATTTTAGCTTCTCTGATGGGAGTTGGTGGTACAACATGGTGGCTAATGTGGGCACAGCTTTTAAATTCTTGGTCTGCCATTAACTCTGACCATGGGCAAGGTCCTTACTGTCAATGAGCTTTGGTTTCCCCATTTACAAAGTAAAAATAGGTGACTAGTAGAATTCTTCCAGATAATGCATACCTTTGAGAAAAAGCTATTATGTTGGATCCTACAAATACATTAGGTACTCAATAAATAGTAGTTATCAAACATAGATATTCCTTCTGGACACTTAAATTTACAGGCTAACTAATTGGTAATTGTAAAATCTTTTGTTATTTAAGCCAGCTGATTTTCTTTGTCCTTGTAATCTCAGATAATCACTGGTTATATGCCATGAAATTTAACTCTGCTAGCCGCAATGCTAAGTATCTTACAAACCATCTCACTGAATTTTCAGAACAACTCCATTGAAGGACCATTACAATTTAGTACTTAGGATTGCCCTCATTCTCTGTTGCCCAAAGAATGTGTGGTTGTGTTTCTAAAAAAACAATCTTAACTTCTTAGTCCAACAGTGACCCCCAGGTTTGTAGTTAAGAAGATAGAGGATGACATGAAATTCAATTACTCCGACAACTCACTGGTCTGCCTTTGTTGCAAGGGAAGTGCCAAAGTTGGATTCTACTGTTTCTGGTTTAGTCCCTCAACCCCCAAGGAAAGCCTAATAAAAGCCACACAGGCAGGGTAAAACCAGCCTATGAATCACACATGGATGACCTCAGCATGAGAACACAGAGACAAGGAAAACCATCAAGAAAGGTAGATAATTTTTCAGCTAATCCAAGCTCAGCACATTCTTTTCTTTTTTTTTTTGGACAGAGATGAATATTTGCAAAGGAATATTTGCAGAACCTGAAAAACCCTTCATTTCTTTGGTGGGCACACGCACACATCTTAATGTGAAAAGCACAGAAATCCCTATCTCCTGGCTCTACATTTCCGAACCTGTTCAACAAAGGGTGCAGTCAGATGAAACATCAGTTAGCTTTTCTTTCATTGGGAATGTGCTTATTAACTGATGCTCAAATAGTTTGTGAACATAACAGCCCTGAAAGTGAATGTGGCTTTGTATTTACCAGGTAACCATTTGTTGTTATTTATAGTTCTTTTAATTTTCACCTTTTTACATTTAAATTTTCTTCTAAAGGTTATGATTAAAATAGGCACTACTTAAGAGAGGAAAATCTCCCTTTAATGTGCATTTTTTTTAATACAGGTTTTTCAGCTTCAGGAAGAATCCAGCAGTGCCCAATTTGTTCCTTTGTAAATTTTATGAACATCTATAATTTGTTTCCAAGAAAAACAATCATGGTATCATTGTGCCAGACTAAGACAGAAACCTCTTTTAGCAGAGGTCATCATTCTGAACAGATGTTCTTCCTTTCATCTGTTGGCTCAATTGCTCAAATAAGAGGAGTAAAGGGAACTAACATGTATTTAAAGTGTTAATAGAACAAGACTCTCTGCTAGATGGTAGAAGTTCATGTTCATATGTAATTTTTAAACTAGTTATGCCAGTACTTTTACAGGGAACTGCATGGCAGAGTAGCTAAGGAATGACTTTGATGTCATACACATTTGGTTCAGCAGCAGAACTCCACCACTGATGAGCCATATAACCATACACAGTTTGCGTTAACTCTTTGTGTCTCAATTTCCTTATCTTAAAAATCTGTGCTAGTATATGTGGTAGACACTTACTATAAAAATTAAAGAATGTAGACATAGCTTTGAGCACAGTGTGTAATATCCTTACTATTGTTACTTTTTACCTCTCAGAGGTGTAACTGTGGCTCAACAGTTCACCTAGTCAGTAGGTAGCAGTGATATTTGAAACTGGGTCATTTTTACTCTGTGAACTAATATTCTTCCCGCTCAGCAAGAGGAATGGTGATCTAGAGGAATGCTGGGAAATATCATAGAGAAGAACAATGTTTATTGGACCGGAGAAATGAAATGAGTCTTTCCCTTAGAAACTAGCATGCCAAGTGCAAAATAGTCTCATTAGGATGTTGCTGAAAATATTAGGAATTTTTTCAAATAGTCGTGTTCTCTAAAGTACTTTACACACACAAAAAGATCTAAACCACTGATGAGAAAACTTTCTAAAAGTAAGTGAGGAATCAAGGATGGAAGTCCCCTCATGTGCCCCTACTGGACACTCATTCCCATTCTTCTGGAAAAGAAAGTCTCTCATCTTTACCAACCTGGGCTCAGTCATGAAAATGGCCGATAACGTTCAATGCCAACATGCAAAAAAAAGAGCTTAAAATGTCCAGTCTTGATGAAGAAGCCAAATCTAGTAAAAGACATTATCCTCCCTCATGGTCTGCACACAATCCACATCATAGTAACTTTCAAGTATCCCCGCCTATTCTTTCAGCCTGTATTAGAACCAAAAAGCATGAGATAAGCTACAAACAGATCATTTAGAATGACAAAAAAAAAAAAAAAGAATTATCAGTAGCATTGTGGAAAGGCTGATGTTGCCTATGTATTGTCTAAAGACATTTTCTTTTTTTTCTTTTTTCTTTTTTTTTAGAAATTAAATACAGACATTCAGAAACCAATCAGATTTTTAGAAAAGAGTCTTTTTTTTTTTTTTCAAAAAAGAACTCAACCAGGTCAGTCATATCTATCCCTTCACAGGGCTCACCTTAGGTCCACACACACCAACAGCACCCTCTACTGACTGGCAACAGCTCGGTTAAAGGATTGGTCATATATATATATATACACAAATATACTCAAGTGTATATATATATACTCAGTATACATATATACATACTTTATATAGAGAGTATGTATATATTCAAAATATATTTTTAGTATATATGTATATATACTCTCTCGATATATACTCAAAATATTCAAGTATATATATATATGCTCTCTCTATATATATATATTGTAGCTATGAATCATTTGTGCTTTTCAAATGAAAACGTTTTATCAAGCTATAAATTTTGATGATATGTGTGTGTAAATGCGTGTGTGTTTGTGTGTGTATATGTGACAAATAGCAATAAAACAAAATATCTTCCAGTTGGCAATCAACGATCTTTGCTGAAAGAAGAGATTTCAAAATAAAGAGGAGAGCTAAGGGGTGGGAGATGTGGTAGACTACTTTCAAGATGCCCTCAATGATTCATGCCTCCTGGTATTCACATCCTTATGTATGTTCCTCCCATATTATGCCAGGGTTTGTGTGACCAATAGAATACAGCAGAAGAGATAGACATTTCCAATAGTGAGTTTTAGAAGACATTGTGGCTTCTATTTTCTTGGTGATATCTCTCTCATGCACGCACACCTTGGTTTGAAGAAAGCCATGTTGTGATCAGCCCTATGGGAAAGTCTAGTGAGCCAAAGCTACCTAGCTAAGCCCCTTCAGCTTCCTGACCCTCAGAAACTGTGAATGATAATAAATGCTTTTTGTTTTAAGTCATTATATTTTGGAATAGTTTGTCTTATAATAGCAGACAACTAATGCAAGAGAGGAGAGGAAGAGGATGAAAAAACGGATGAGAAATATGATCCTAGGATACTCAAGTTAAGAGCAGCTATAGTTTTAAGAATTATTTGTCAAAGTTTCTCTTTTTATTTTTATGATTTTTATACTGGGTTTCACCAACCACATCCCAGCCCTCAGTTTTAATATAATGTGACCTAAATGACAATATTTGTACTAATTGCCTCCAATATAATCTTTGGTTGTGATTGTACAATCTTTGGTACAAAGAGACATGAATAATAATGATGAAAGTGTTATTGATCACAGAGAAGAAGAGATTTAACAAGGTGTGTATGTTTGTCATATGTACATACTCATACACACACATATAGGTATATGCACACATGTATCCTTCTCAGGACATGTAAAATAAAATTGATTTCACAAAAAAACACAAAGGCTTACCAGAAATGCCTCCACAGAACCCCAGCAAATGTTAACTGAGCCCAGTTAGAAATCTCTTCTTCAACATACATTTCATCTCTGTAAAATATAAATTTCTTGAATGATTTTAGTGGTGAGAAGATAAGAAAAGGTAGCAAGGCATGGTAAATGTAGATGCTCAAGCAGATGAGAATGAAGAGCCATGGGAACCCTGGCACAGAAGTCCTGAGTCTTGGGCACCAAATCTGATTTGATTATAATCACTACAGTCTCTGGGCTAGCAATGTCTTCGTGGTTCAAATGTGAAAATTAAATAAAATGATCTTAAAGAGTTCATCTAAGTCAAAGATATATGAATTTGTATAAATGGGGAGGAATGTGAGGTTATAATGTAGAAAATTAAGAGAAAAGCATATATCTCTTCTATCTCTAAGAGAAAATTCATTATCTATTGAGGAAAGAAACCCCTTCCCCCCCCCCCCAGCAATGGTTTTTATATGGTGTAAGTAACTCAAGGCCAAGAATACCAAGGAAAATTGTGGCAATAAAGAATAAAGTGTGGGAGGGGTAGTTCTTACCTTATAAGAACTCAAGATGTACCATGTACTCAGAGTAACTAAAATGGTGTTACTAATAGTACATAGCTCTATTTCATGTGATCATAAATTATTTAAATTTTATTTGTGGTCTTTTGAAAATTTCCAATTTTCTGCAGCAAATATATACTAGTTTTGTAATGAAAACAAAGCTTATAAGTAAATACTTTGAAAAAAGTTTTTGAAAGAAATATAAGGCTATTAATCTTTTTAATCTTATTGTGACATTTAATTTAGCTCTTTTCTAACTATAGAAAGTCCTATTTTGAATATGTAAGAAATGTAAGGCAAGTTTTCCCTTCTCAAGGAAGTCTCAGTCTCATCTGCAAGCCATACCTCCAAGAAGCAACCAGAGAACATCGCCCAGCATTCTGCAATATATTGTCTTAAAGCAATACAAAAGAAGGCTGTGATTATAAGAGATCAGTGAAGATTCCATCATAAAAAAAAAAAAATAACTCAACTAGCTTCTGAAAAATGAGTTGCATTTGAAAAGAAAGATGAGCTGGGTGCAGTGACTCACATCTATAATCCAAGCATTCTGGGAGGCCGAGTCAGGTGAATTGCCTGAGATCAGGAGTTCTGAGACCGGCCTGAGCAAGAGGGAAACCCCTTCCCCCCTAAAAATAGAAAAAATGCCAGGTTTTGTGGCAGGCATCTATAGTCCCAGCTACTTGGGAGACTGAGACAAGAGGATCACTTGAACCCAAGAGTTTGAGGTTACTATGAGCTAAGATGCCATGGCACTCTACCCAGGGAAACAAAGTGAGAATATCTCAAGAAATAAATAAATTAAATTAAAATAGATGATTAAAGAGAGGGTATTTTAGGTTAACACAGCTTCACTCTACCTTGCATATCTGCTTATGGGAGGCTAAGTCCCTATGGAATGATGGTCAATTTCCTCCATCATGTTACAGAGGTGGTAAGTCATCCTCTGAACTGTCCAACATTCCAGCTGAAGTCTCCCATCATTCCTGCTTCATTTTGTTTCTATTGCACTCTTTTGTTGTTATTGTTACTACTACTACCATCATCAGTTCCTGTTTATTTATAACCCAAAATATAAAATTACCCTGAGATAAAGATTTTGTTACATTCACTTTACAGACAAGAACACTGGGGCACAAAAGCTTTAAATGACTTGTTCTCTTTACACAGTAACTGCACGTTTCTGTCTGACTCCGTAACTCGTGCCTCCCTCCCAGTCTCAAGCTCTGTCCATGTTCTCTCTCGTCCTGTTTTCTGGCTTCATTGCTAGTTCGGCAGAACACAACCAAGCAGAAACACGGACAGGTAGTGGAGAGTATTTGATCAGGGAGAGAAACTCCTGCTTGAAACTGTCCCACAGTAACTGGCATTAAAAAATGTCAGCCAGAAAGGAAGCTTGTTAAAGTGGAATCCGGAGGGTACCTATTGTCCTGGTTTTAAGGTGGAGTTAGAAACAGTTACCAGTCTCAGAGTTCTTCATAAGAAACAATAAGAATGGAAATACAGGCAGAGCTGCCAGGGGCCCAAAGACCTTCACCTTCACCCACAGGCTCCAGGCTCATCACAGGAATGACAGTTGGGGCTGAGACACATGTCAGACAGCCTGCACCATCAGGAATGTTAGTGGAGCAGCCTTCTGTAATTGGGATTTCCTTAAAAATATGGAACATTTTTCACTATTAAACACTATCTTCTAAATCCTAGGGCAATGTTCCAAGAGCTTTGATTCACCCTAAAATGATTTGGTTCTCAGAATGTTTCAATTTCTGGATTTAGCAACTCTGAGCTGTGGTGCAGAAAAAAATACATATTTTGAAAAATCCTTGAAGCTAAGGGCTCAGAAGAGCCAAGTAGCCAGTTAGAAACTGCAGAAGATTTCATTTCATTTTCTGTTTCCACATCAGGATTTCTGCATGCTAGGCATTCAAACAAATAGAGGATAAACAAAATCATACAAATTGGACATCAAGTTAAAATCTTTTTTGTATTTATAATTTTTAACAGATAACAATTCAGCTAATGATAGTTGATAATTACCAATTTCAGAATGATTTATATGATCTACACTCCCATTATGCATATCAGCCCACGTAGAGCAGTCCCTGGCACACAGGAAATACTCAACAAATATTAGTTTCTATTAGTATAACTAAAATGAGAAAATAATTTTATAATCTTTCTTGGTAGCAAAGAAAACCTCCATTTGGTTCTGACTAAGAAATAAAGAAATCCGTTTCTTCTAATTTTTTTGGCTGAATTTTAGTTTTATAAATGATAAATTGAGTGGACTCTAGTCACTGATTCAACTTCCTCTTTGCCACTGTCATCAATTCATTAGCATTAAAATGTTGTCTCTACCTTTTTGCTAAAATAACCCTCTTAAAAGGTACCAAAAACTCAACTACTTACAGAATCCAACCTGTGACTCAGTCATAGAATATAGGTATTAGAAAATGCCCCTTCAAGTATCCCTCTCAATTCATTCACAAATAATGGTCCCATCACCATGTAAGGGGTCAGAATTTCCGTTGGTTTTGCCTCAATTTCCTGTCTCCAATCTACCCCTTCCTTTCAGTCCCACTTCCTCTGCCCTAGTTGGAACACTCATTAATTACTTCTCACCTAAATAATTACAGTCGTTGCTTAACTGATTTCCAGGCTCTTTTCCTTCCAGGACATATGAGCATTGCCACCAACATTATTTTCTAAAACATCAAACCAATGTCATTCGCTGCTGGAAAGCTTTCAGTTGGTCTCCTTCACATGTTCCATAATGCTCTACCATCTCAAAGTGTCATTTAAATTTCTTAAGAATGCGGGCTTTACTTGCGTAAAACTCCATCTATAGCAATTTTTCTGACTGTTCTTAGAAAATGAGCTTACTTGATTACTGTAACATCTAGGCAGTTTGCTTGCTTGTTTCAATGTTTCAGGAAGGTTTTGCCATCTCTCCCTCTTTATTCCTTTCCACCCTTTTTTTCAACCTATGTTATTTTAGTTTCAATTCCAACCTATTGTCTTTCAAGAAGCTTTGCCAAACCCTTTGTATTGAATTTCTCTTTCTCTTTCTTTCTCTCACTCTCTTGCAATTATTCTCTCTTTCCTAATTCCCATAACACTTCACTTATTACGATGTCTACCACATGTTAGGAATGCTTTTAAATATATTTGAAACAGAGTACATTGAGATTGCCTAGAAGGCAAGAACCATAATACATGCTTCCCACAGCACCCAATGCTGTGGATGGCACTGGCTATGATCTCAGAGAGTAAAGACTTCATAAATGTTTAACGTATTGAAATAACTTTACACTGTTTTAAAAGTAAAAAAATTACTATCCAGTGTAGATCTCCCATAGCATTGTTAAGTTCTATTGCATTGAGTAATCAGTCCTTTCTATTAGGGCAGTCCCTGAGTTACAAACATCTGACTTATATACAACTCGCACTTACGAACAGAGGCTATTAAAATAAGTCCCCAAGTTACAAACATCCCACGGACTTATTACTCACGCTTATGAATAGAGGCAATTACAGGTAGTAGGTAAATGCACCTGTTCCAACTTACATACAAATTCGACATAAGAACAAACCTACAGAATCTATCTTGTTCATAACCTGGGGATTACCTATACTTGTATCATTAGAAAATAGCCCCAAATTTGCCAAATAATAGACATTCAGATATTTTTAAAGTAAATGATTGAATGAATAAATGAATAACTAAGTAAATAAGAGACTAAGATTCCTTGTAAAATTATTTGAAATAAGTATAAATTGCCTCAATTTTTCAGTTTACTGTAAACTATATATTAAATCAGGGTTTACATAATTCAGGTTCAGATCATTTTCCCTAAATCAGGATTCAATAATTTTCAAAAAAAATTCTTATTATGAAAATGCTGTGAAAACAAGTATTCAGAATGGTTGTTTTTAAAACTTTATTCACTGGTAATTTCACTGAAAAATCCTGAGCATCTATTGGCAACATACTAAATGAAGCAAGCAGGTGTATTGTGCTCCTTCCTGGGTGGTCTCTCAGGAAACAAAGGCATGTATCTAGGGGGCCAGTTTCAGAAACCAATGCTTGGCATCACTTGGCTGAAGGAAGAAGCAGCTCATGCAGCTGTTCTCCTGAGAAATAAGACCTTTGAGAGTAAGTGGAGAGCAAGAATAGAGTGTGCAGGCATATCAATGCGCCATATATACACCTCTGGCACCCTTCCATAAGGCACCTAGTGTAGCACTCAGTATGGAGAGAGATAAAAAATGCGTTGATTATTTGCCTAGCCCAGTTCTATGTGGCCAAGAAAGGTGGGCAGCCATTGGAAGGGATTCAAATATGTCTTTCACTGCCTGAAACCATAGGACTGACTCCCTTGAGAAACACAGATGTTCAGTCCACAACTGACCACATTTTAGCATAGGGAAGGTGTGACTCACTTTTTACATTTCTTCCTTTTGTTTCTTTCCATTTACTAAAGCAATTTCAGTCTACATAAGTGTTTAGGATTGAGAAGAAGGGCGAATATTTCAAAACACCCTTCCCTTGGTGAACAGGGCAGCATTCACTTTGACAGATCTTTGCCACACAAGTTTTAATATAAAAAAAAGAATGTCATTGAAAAGGCAGACAGGATACAAGGGATCAAGAAATAACCATTATTAAGACAACAAAATATTTTTGTCATTCTTTTGCATAGGCAGTCTCCAGCAAAATAAATCCCTTAGTTATGAAAGTTAATATTTTATCTCCTCTTATTTTTCCACTTCTTGAAAGTAGTGGGGTACTACTTCTTGTGTGAGGTGGGGTACCAAGCCTGAGAGTCAATAATTAAATGATCTTTCTCTAGTTCTACTTTGTTTTATATTTCAAACACCACTTCACTTAGTTTTTCTCTAGACAACAAGGAATTTAATGTTTCTTCCTCTTCCCTCTTTTTGTTTGCCTTTTTATAAAATAGAAGACACAGGGAGAGGGTGCTGTTAATATCCTTTCCAAACAAGGTAACAAGGTCAAAACAACATGTGTGAGTGAATCTTCAGTTTAACATACTCTGAAGTTCATTGATGATGAATAAAATTAATAATCTGGGCTCGAAATATCCCATCTCATCTAGCATTACAACAGACAGATTCCCAAGAACCTATCTTCTTTCTAAACTGGTTCCCTTTCCCTTTAACTTTTCCTATGACTGTTTCCTGGGAAGATGTTTGCTTTCCTGAAATCAAAATTTCACCTTGCAGAAAATAAGCAACAAAAGGACTCAGAAATATTTTAATTACATTCTTACCAATTTTATATACAAATGAGAACTGAGGTTTAGAAATCTGAAGCTCTTAACCTTTGTAAATGGGATGCTAACCCCATCATATCTCCAGAGTAATTTTTTCTGCTCTAATATTTTGTAATTCTATAAAATTAAAGCACACTGTATCATTTGGGCATAAACACAGGTTAAACTTTCACTTTGACTCAAAGAATCTTCATGCACATTAGATAATATGTATATTCTAGTCCTCTTGTGAAAGGTCAGAAAATAAAGGGGGTGCACAAATGTATACAATAAGGAAGGGGACCAGAGAAGACAGGAGTTTCTGGGCCAATAAAAGCTGCTTAACTGTCCATTAGAATTCCCTACAACTTGGGAGAAGTTTCTGCCAACATCATCATCCCTAGGAGTACACACAGGTAATGCCAGGGGGTGATTGAGATCCGGAACGAGAATAAGCCAAAGACCCCAGCAGAGCCTCAGAAGGCACTTCACAATTAGGGCTCTCCAAGTACACCTGAAAAAGGCCTTCCAAGTATGCCATGGGGAACTTACCTGTAGTCAAACAACATTCAATTTATGAGGTTTTTTTACATACTTGCCTACTGAGAAAAAGGATAGAAGAGAAACCCCCCTATGGCTCAGCCAGTGGTCAATGTTAACTACTAAACCAATTAAATTCATATAAGATGACAGGTTATTGACAACCAAATATAAGGTATAGGCTGTGAATAAGGAGATCATGTAATGTATTTTTCATTCTATGATACTTTTGAGAGAGAAAGGTGTCACGAGTCAGACAGGAGGCCAAGATAACAGGACAATCCAAGGCTGTTCAGAGGAAGCAAGGCATGTGATGGCTGTAGCACCAAGAACACCATCATCAGAGAAGAGGCATCAACGGGGAAAACTTTATGATTTCTGCAAGATGGAAACTGGACTAGATCTGAAGGACAGGTAAACGGGGGAGTGGAGGTCTCAGGTGATCCAGGGAAGAGTAAGACCTGGCCAGGCTGGCCTCCCGTGTGACTGTAGATGGAGCTATACGGCAAGGTGCCAAGCGGGGCAGCAGGAACACAAAGATAAAACCATTTACACCAGGAATAGCAAAATCAGTTTCACCTCATGTGTCAACTCAAATCAATTCAAATGGCGACTGAGAGCCAATATCTGTTCTCAGTTAACAATGTTGGCTGGGGACATGCAAAGGGAGCCCACATCCACCTGTCACTCATGACATTGGTTATCTCTAGACGAGTGTGACCCGTTGAGGTTATCATGCTTTAGATTCTGGTAAGAATGATCTTAAAAAAAATTAAACTTGACTTCACGTAAGCCGTTTGTTGATTTTGTTCAATTATGAAAGGCATGAATTAGCCAGGAGCATATGTGTTTGGGTGGATAGGAAAGAAGCCATTAGGAAAAGCCCATCAAAATGGCCCTATCATATGAGGAAAGTTAAACTCTCTGTAGAACATTCCTAGAAGGATGAAAAAGTTGTAGGGAGAGAGGGCACAGACTGGCATACTCTGTTAAAATATTCATATTGGTAAACATTCATTTGTTTAGATTTAATATAAAGCATAGAAAATAGATTGTAGAAATAGGCAGGAAGCTGTGCCCCTAAGGTAAAAATGCAGTTTTATAGTTATGAAAATTTAATTTGACTGCTTTCCCAATAATTGCTCATATTTGTAGCAGCAGCATGCCAGCCAGATAACGGTCAATCAAACGGACATCACTCTGTACATGCTCTTAAAAAGCCTGCACTGTGTTTCTTCTCAGGAGAATGGTATTGCTTCCAATTGTTAAAAGATGCCCTGTTGAAAAGCAGAATAAGAAATTGGACAGTAGGAAATCTTTATATATTGCCATTTCCCTCCCTCTCTCAAATTAAATTCCTGTGGGGAGCTGGAACAATTTTGTTCCTTCTGAGAATGGAAAATCTGTCACATCATAAACCAAACCTTGACAACAAAATGTCTGAGGTTCTCTTTTTAAAATTCTGTTTGTGGTCAGACAAAATTAGAATATGCTACTAATATGGGCTGGGCAAATATTTCTTTCACAGGTGAGTGAAGGATGGCAAGAGGGGCCTCGATGTATGAAAAATCCTCACTGAGGAGCAGCATGAGAAAGATTCCTCTGTCTCTGTCTTACTCTGAGCCTCTTCTAATTTCTCTCTTTCTTT
The DNA here is from genome assembly GCA_963573935.1 of Arctocebus calabarensis. NCBI lineage: Eukaryota > Metazoa > Chordata > Mammalia > Primates > Lorisidae > Arctocebus > Arctocebus calabarensis. Next base: position 3,961 of record CAUYON010188532.1, on the reverse strand, counting down.
TGTTCTTTCTTGTTCCCTATTTCCCACACTCTTCATGACCGTTGAGAAAATGCCATTAATAACTGGTACAAAGAATCGTGCTCGGTGCATGGAGATAAACTGGGATGACAAAATATCAACTTCCTGCTGCTCAATTGAAAGCCCTATCTGTACAACTGGTAATTACTTTTAATTTAATTAGGACTCCTGGTATTGTTTCTATCTCATAGATTACATTATAACATGTAATGTGTTAAAGCAGCAAGACAAATTGAGGCAAGAAAACACACAAAAAAATTACCTTTTTGTCTATAAATAATACCACAATTTAACTCTTCAAAAAGCCTTCAAGTAGCTTTACTAGGGGCTAATTATTATTTTACATATTTTGGGGCTTGAGTAAGCAAAAAAACTTACATAATCTAATAAAAAACTCCATCTCTTGGGTCTTCAAAAAGAATTTTTTACGCTATATTTTTCTCCTGTTGTCTCTTACGCAAAACAAATACATAATCGATGCTGTTGCATGCTAAAAGAAAATTCACACAACTGGAAAGAACAGCCATTGGCATCAGAGGGAAATTATAATCTTTCTGCTTAAACCTGAGGATGCAACATGGCTTGGGATAGGCACCATTTTTAAGCAGAAACATACAGAGAGGGAGGCCAGGAAGCCCATTTGAAATATTTGCTGACTCAAAGTAATGTAAGAGATCCATTCCTTTCTAAAAGACATATACCTAATTTGAGTTTCCATATGGAATTCAAATACATTGGAAACTACTAAATAAAAATCTTCAAATTATCCTCTAAATAGTTAAGTTATATGATAAAGATGTTAATTAAGGCCATAAGGATTTATCTGCCCATATTGCTAGAGGAGAGAGAGAGAATGAATATGGTGGTACCAGAACAAGGGACAGATTCCTCAATTGGAAGAAGATTGCTCACACTAAGCTGATAACTGTTGTCCAAGTAAAAAGTTCGAATGAATGGCAAGTTAAAGTATGATTAGAAACTCCTTTGATAATAATTGATCTTTTCATCTAGAATATTAAAACTAGAAATTTGTAAGATAGATTTATTGGCTTATGAAAAACTTACACTGAAAATAGCCCAAAGAAAACAAATCAGAAAGATTGCCCTTTTCTAAGATTAGAGGTATATGCCTATAGATAATTTCAGAACCAGAAGATGTTAAATATTACCTTGTATAATAGCCTCATTCTACACATAGCAAAACCAAATTCTCAAAAATGAAATTAGAAGGAAGGATGAAACCCCAGGTCTCATCACTGTGCAGTTAAAGTTGTTTTTCTTCTGTAACATCCTCATCGTCCATTGTACTAAGTAGAATTCAAACTAACAAACTTCAGTGGCCTTATTTTTCATCCTCATTTTTGTTATTCCAAGAGATAAAAACACTTAAGTTTACCTTGATGACTGAGCTAATTATAGTGTCTGAGTTTCTAGAACAATGCTTCTTTGGCAACCTTGTAGCCACAGCTTGGTATGGAAGGGACAGCTGTTGCCCTATTTGCAGCCCAAGAAATCATCACTGGCAGCCAATTCCTGCAAGTCAGAAGACTTTTGGTGAAATGGCAGTGTTCTCTTATAAAAATAGAAAACCATCATCTGGGTAAATTCAGAAAAGCTAGAAAATATTATGAATTCTGCCAAAGTAAAATTTTGCAGAGCTGATGGTAAGTCAATACTCTATGGGACAGATATCTAAAATAAAGGTCAATTCAGATTTTAAAAGATTTGGAGGTGTTGGGTGCTAGATATTTGAAATAATTCCTTAGGCAATCTATGACATTTCCTTCAAAAACATTCAAACGATTCTTAAAACACAACTGAAAAATGATGTATTTAAAAGCAGAAAAGCCTTTTTAGAATAAGACAATATAGCTATATACATACTTCTGGGAAATCTGCATGTCATTTTACCAAGAGTTAGGATGAGAAGCCGAACAAAGGCTGATAAATGGCGGGGGGGGGGGGCGGATTGGGGCTAGATTGTATTTAAACATTGCTTTCAATAATGTAGCATTCAGAGTGCTGCCTCACAGATCTGGGGTTATAATTAATATAATACATGCTTTTCTGGAACTAACAGTCAGCAAGAAAGTTGAGTGAGTTATGCTGAAGGAAGTAGACTGATTATTAATTTAAAAAATTATTGTCATAATAACTGAGAAGGGAAAATTTCATAGAGCGTGATTCTAATAAAGTTCCACAATATCTTAAGGAGTTAGCACATAACTTTGAAATATGTCCTATATATTTTTTTAAGCAAGATTGTATACAAATTATGTAAAACATAAGAATGAAAATACCTGCATGTTTCTTGTTACAACTTGGAAATTCAGTGATGTTTTCACTTCCCGTATATTAGGAAAAGAAAACAAGATTTCCCATTGAGAAATCAAGATTAATATCTCCCTACAATGAAGCAAAGCAGAGATGTTCAAAGTCCCTCAAAGGAAAAAAAAATGAGTTCTAAATCAGCAAGACTGGACCATGCTCTGTTTGAGTAAACAAACATATCTGGGAAAGAAAATATCAACTAATAGAGAGTCAGCCTGCAAAGAAAGCATACAAAAGGAGATTCGCACAGACAAACATTGGCAGTGCCAATTTAAGCACTGTCCAAAAGAAAAAGAGATTTTGGATGTCAGTCTGTCCTCTCCAGATGGAATAAAAGGCCATCTCTTGCATGGAGATGAATACACAAAATGAAAAATCAGAGGATTTAACAGATTTCTCCTCCCATCCTCTCTATCTTCAGATGGAGCCATCTGAATTCTTTATGTTAATTTGTTTAAAAATTCAGTTTATCCACCTGACATCTTTATCTTGTTTCTCTGTCCTCGCTACATAACCTCTGATACACATTAAAGCTATTGGGAGGGATGAAATATACTGACATACCATATCAGGTTTTCCTGCTTGGGAAACTATTAATATTTTTTTATTAAATTATAGCTGTGTGCATTAATGCAATCATGGGGTACAATGTGCCGGTTTTATATACAATTTGAAACATTTTCATCAAACTGGTTAACATAGCCTTCATGGCATTTTCTTAGTTATTGTGTTAAGACATTTATATTCTACACTTAGTAAATTTCACATGTGCCATTATTTTTCTTCTGCTCTCCCCTTGTTCTTTATAGATCTGCTTTCTCTATACAAATAGAAACTATGGAGGGGAGGGGGGAAATTTGGGTGGAGGGAGGGCAATTGGTGGGGCCATGCCTATGGTGCATCTTAGAGGGGTACAGGCGGAACTTACTAAATACAGAATACAAATGTCTTCATACAATAACTAAGAAAATGCCATGAGGGCTATGTTGAGCAGATTGATGAAAACATTTCAGATTGTATATGAAACCAGCACATTGTACCCCTTGATTGCACTAGAGTACACAGCTATGATTTAATAAGGAAAAAAAAAAAAAAGGACTCTTAGGGAGGCAATGAGAAAACACACCCAATTGACACCTGACTCCATAGAGGGTCAGATTATTTTAAAAGACAAATGTATCACTCAAGTGGCTCCAGACATTCAAAGAAAACTCCAGAAACTGGCTCTAGTGCAGACCATAACCTGGAGAATCTTCTTAAAATGGCCACTATGGTCTTTTATAACCAAGATCTGGAGAGAAAGGAGGAAAAAGAGAGAAAGGAGCAGAAAAGAATGACAGCTCTAGTAATGGCACTCCAGCAAACGAGCAACTTTCAGGGGCAGAGGGAAACCAGAGGAGCTAAAAACAAGTGCTTCCAATGTCATCAGACTGGCCACTTCAGAAAAGACTGCCCCTAGCAGCACCACTGGCTGGGCAAGCCACCTGGCCCCTATCCAGAATGCAAGGGTGACCACTGAAGGGTGGCCTGTCCCCAGAGGCAAAGGCCTCCTGGGACAGTGACCCCATCGGAGCCCAAACTGGACTGAGGGTGCCTGGGGTAAATTCTCATG
>CAUYON010188529.1:0-37703 GCA_963573935.1 Arctocebus calabarensis | reverse complement strand
TCAAGCGAGTCTCTTGCCTCCGCCTCCCAAGTAGCTGGGACCACAGGTGCCCGCCACAACGCCCGGCCATTTTTTGGTTGCAGCCGTCAGTGTTTGGTGGGCCCAGGCTGGATTCGAACCTGCCAGCTCAGGTGTACATGGCTGGTGCCTTAGCCCGTTGAGCCACAGGCACCGAGCCTGGATTTTTTTTTTTTAAGAGATCTTGCTTAATGACCAAGATACCAATTACTCTCATAAGTGGACCTCTGCCATATTTATTCTACTACTGCCCATATTAATTCTAACAGGGCTTCATAATTCTGTTCTGTGCCATCCAGTGACAAGTGTCATATTTACAAAGTGTATTTTGTGTAGCCATCTTGATAACAAGGAGTCCTAATGCTACTTAACTAAATGAATTCTCAAGATAAATAATCCTCCAGTGTGATTTTCTAAATGGCAGGTGTCACATTCAGGAAGTGCTCTAACAGGTTATCGTGTAAAGCACTCAGGACTTGCTTGCAGAGAAATAGTGACCCTTGGACTAAATTTTTGTCTGCTGAGCTGGAATTAGTAGCATTTTGGCATAAAGATTTTACTCTGATGCAATCCCAGACCAAAGGGATTCTAATCAGGAAGGGGTGACATGATTTGAACAAATTGAGCTCCTAAACTTCTCTCATTGATTTCACTAATAATCTGATTCAAGATACAGACACAGTTCATGATTTGCTTGCTTGTATTCCCTACATCAGATTTTTTTCCATCCTTTTTTGCAGTTCTAGGGTTAATAACTGGCCCCAAAGTTAGTTCCAGCTAACTGCTCTCAGTTAAAATGGTTCAGCACCTCGGCGCTAGTCATTTTCCCTGTTTCAAATTCTTGTTCTACAACCACATTTCTCCTAGGAAATCTGAGAAATTTCCCTCATCCTTTTTGTTATAGTTAGAGTCTTGCTTCCATTGAATGTCCCAACCAAATGCCAAAGGCTTGGACTTTCAAGCTTCTCTGCCAAAGAGCCCATGGCTACTCTGTGCTAAATTGTTGGGACTTTTTGATAATTTTTGGGACTGTGATAACGGCCAATTTCCTGAATTGCAAACAAAGAGAATGCTTTATTTAAATGATGGTAAACCAGAGACCTAAGACGGAATTGATCTTCAGACTTGATGGGTTTTGCTATTTAGTGTGTTAACACTTGTGCTCTTGGACTTCAGCTTCTGTTTTTAGAGGAGTACTAGAGAGGAGAGTAGCTTTTTCTCCATATCTAAAATAAGTTTTTCAAACTTGGACAATTGACAGCACGGGAAGGTGATTTGTGATAGAAAAGGCAAACAATCACTCTGGATTTTTGAATGAAGTCGCTTTTTTCTACTGTGGAACAGAAAGTGGAAAGCCAAAGAAGAGAGTGTCTGCACTGAGCTAAGGAGACAGAAATTCGAGTGTGACACAGTAGAACTGGATGGGATTTCTAAGCCTGGGTACGTGAACCAAGAGAACTATGTGATAAAGTCACTCTAGAAATCTGCATGGGTACCTCCCGTCTTCGGCCAAATACATAAATATTACACATGTACATATTGAATGTGACAGTTTACAAGGTCAGGCAACGGGGAACTGAACAGCTCTGGGAGCACACGCAGGGCTAGGAGACGACTGAGTTCAGGACACTCAAATAGTGAAGAGACTTTGTTTAGCTCCTCAAGTATGAAGCCGAGACCTGCGGTAGGACATAGCTTAGAAGCAGGTCCAAGCTAGTTCTACAGAGAAGGCTATTTTACACCTACTGTAACAAAGATGAATACAGGCTTCCAAAAAAAAAAAAAAAGCAAGCTGTTATGAATTAACTACCTGCTGGACCAAAACTTGATTCTCTCCCACCAAGTCCGCACATACGTTTAATATTGTTCAGCATATGATTTGAAAAATGCTATAAGAAGAAAAATTTAAAAAATGATGCATAGTTAGAGGGAAAACCAGCCAATATAAACAGAATCGGAAATTACAAAGATAATGGAATTGTCTGACAAGCACTTCACAATGAATATGATATATGTGTTTGTTGAATTAAAAAAACAGGGACACAAACACTGCGAACATCAACTAGAAAATATTAATAGAGACATTTCAATGGAGAAATGGAAATCCAAAAACTGAAAAATAGGATTCTGAAATGAAAAACACTACAAATTAGATATCAAAAAAGAAATGATCAGAGAACACTAGATAGTACGCAGAGCGTAAAAGGATGAGGGAAAATGATAAGACCCTCAGCTGCCTGCAAAGGAACACCAGGAGGTTGACTCTAAATTTAACCAGAGACTAAAAGAAGAGGAAAGAGTGAGGGGAGAAGTGGACATGCTTGGAGAAATAACGGCTGAAAAGCTTTCAAATTAAGTGAAAAATACAAATACAGATCCCTAAAACTCAATGAAGCCAAAATATAATGCCATACGAATAGACACCACCAAAAGATACCAGGATTTACATGTTCAAAATCAATGAAGAAGTGAAAATCTTAAATCTGCCAGAGAAAGACATGAGACACACATAAAAATCATAATAAACCAAACCAAAACAAACAAACAAAAAAAACTGACCAATTTTCACTATAATTAGTCAAGAGTAAATGCAATGACATCCTTAAAGGGATGAACAAAAAAAGGAAACGAAATTTTCCACAGAAAATATTGACAAAGGCAACAGTGCAACACAGTAAGGAAATGAAAATATTTCCAATAAACTATGCTGCAATAACTGGATTTTAATATGAAAAGAAATTAAACTTCAACTTCTACTTCACACCATTCATTAAAAAAAAAATTAAAGATAAATTATAGACCTAAACAAAAGATGAATACTAGATAGGGAAATGCAATGTTTTCTTAGGACACAAAGTAATAACCATTAAAGAACTGTTAATAAATGACACCTCGTCAAAAAAAGAACTTCGGCCCATTAGAATATACCATTAAAATATACGAAGTTGCCAAGGAGCACACAGGGAAAAAGTATTTGCAAACATGTATCTGACAAAGGTCTGGTATTCAGGAAAGATAAGGAATTCTTAAGTTTGGATAATAAAAATACAATCAACCTAATTATAAATGAACAAAATGTTTAGTCACACACACACACACACACACACACACACACACAGATGGTCAATAAGCATGAAAAAATGCTGTGTATAAAACTAATTATATTCCAGGCTTGGCGCCCATAGCTCAGCGGCTAGAGTGCCAGCCACATACAACCGTGGCTGCAGGTTCGAATCCAGCCCAGGCCTGCCAAAAAACAATGACAAATACAACAAAAAAAATTGCCGAGTGTTGTCGTGGGCACCTGTAGTCCCAGCTACTTGGGAGGCTAAGGCAAGAGAATCACTTAAGCCCAAGAGTTTGAGGTTGCTGTGAGCTGTGATACCATAGCACTCTACCCAGGGCGACAGCTTGAGAATTTGTCTCAAGACAAACAAACAAATTGTATTCCATATAAAACAAATTAGTGGCTTGGTTTTACTGGTTTATCTTAGCTTTGGTAAACCTAACCCAGTAACTCCACTCATAGGTATTCATCTTCAAGAAGTAAAAGTCCATAGGGAGACTTGAATAAAAACATGGATAGAAGCTTTATTCAAAAGACTTCTCTACTATAAACAACCCAAATATATACTCTCCAGTGAATGAATAAACAAATTGTGATACATTATTTGAAAAGAAAAAACATCCTTGGCAAAGAAAAGGAACAAATGATAGATACACATAACAACGTGGATAAATATCAAGCATATTTGCTGAGCAAAAGAACCCTTCTTTAATAGCACATCCTATTTAAATCCACGTACATAAAGTTCTAGAATAGGAAGATATACTCTATTCTTTGAAAAAAATCCAGTTTTATTATGTGGAATGGGGGAATCAGGTGTAGTCAGATCAGGATGATCAGGGGAAGGGGAAGCATGTTATTCTCTGCAGTGCTGGTAATATTTTCTATCTTGATAGGCTATGTATACATGTGTATGTCTCAAAAATTATGACATGGTATACTTGAATTATGCAATTTGTTACTCTATTCAAGTCTTGGCTAAGAAAAAGAAAAAAGAGAGAATTATAAATAATTTTAAAGTCTTGACATGATATTTAAATGTTTACTGATGTCTGAAACTACTTTGAAAAGGTATCAAAAACTAAGATAGATTGATGGATAAGTCAAGGAATGAATAAATATATGATAAAACAAAGGTAGTAAGATGTTGATGATAGATTTATCTGGGGTATATGATTGCTCACTGGATAATTCTCTAAAATTTTACATGTATTTGAAAACTTTCTTAAAAGTTTTTAAAATGTAGAAAGTAAAATGAAATACCAGATTAAAATAAACCTGGGAGAATTTGACGTCACTACCATGTACAGCACCAGAAATGTTAAACAGTTTTTCAGACTAAAATGTTATGAAGAATGGATAGTGCCAGAAATGGAAAATGTGCAAATAAATAAAAACATTATTTCACTTCTTAATTTATTTAGAAAATAATTATTTAAAGCAAAACTAGAAAATATATTAGTTGGAAAAGTGGCAATGACATCATTAAAGGGATGAAAGAAAAAAGAAAAAGATAAACTTTCAATATAACCAGGGAAAATATTGACTAGGGCACCAGTGAATATAGTGAAGAAATGAAAATATTTCTAATAAATTGAGCTGGAATAACTCGTTATCAACATAAAAAGAAAACTAAACTTCAATTTCTATTTCATACCATCACTTTATAATATGTATAACACTTAAATGTTTTATAAAATAACAAATAGGACAGAAGCGAAGAAATACGTGTCATACTAAATTTCTCATAAAACAGGTAAAGTGATTAATTCAGAACACACTAACAAATCTAAGAAAAATATTGCAAATCCCAGACCAAAATACTACAAAAAAAAAAAAAACAAACAAACAAAGAGGTAGAGCCAAAAGGTCAGAAAAGTTCATAAAATACAATGAAAGTTCCAATTAATCTAAAGGAGATAAAAATAAAGAATAGATAAAACAGGTTAAAAAAAACTAGATGGTAGACTTAAAGGCAGCAACATCAATATTTACATTAAAAATGGATTAAGCATTCCAATTAAAAAGCAGAAATGAATAGATTGGATGAAAAGATGTAAGACTTCATAATGTACTGTAAATAAGAGATATATATCAAATATAAAGACATGGAGGCACTAAATTTAAAAATGGAAAAAAGATGTACCATATAAATATTAATTATATGAAAGATGGACTGACTTGATTACTATCAGACACAGAATATTAACAGGAAAAAACCACAGATATTCCATAATTTAAAAGAATTAATGAAAAAGACCTATCAACTAAATGTGTATGTGTACTGAAATACACAGTTTCAAAAAAAAGGGGAAGACAACTAGTATCTGATTTTATGACTTACTCTAAAACTACTGTAATCAAGATAAGATGGTATTGTACTAAAGATAAGCAGACTAACAAGAGCAGAACAGGAAAAGCAGAAATAGACTTACACTCACAGAATCAACTGAGTTTTTGGACACTTTCAAAACAATTGAACAAACAGAATTTTTAATATTATGTTAGAATAACCGGTTATTTATATGGAAAAATAGAACAAAGCAATACACTACATCTTAGCCCATACCTCATACTACACAAGAGAAATTGAAAATGGATCATACGGCTCGGCACCTGTGGCTCAATGGGCTAGGGTGCCAGCCACGTACACCTGAGCTGGCGGGTTCGAATCCAGCCTGGGCCGCCAAACAACAATGATGGCTGCAATCAAAAAATGGCCAGGCGCTGTGGCAGGCGCCTGTGGTCCCAGCTACTTGGGAGGCGGAGGCAAAGAGACTCGCTTGAGCCAAGGAATTGGAGGTTGCTGTGATGCCATGGCACTATACCCAGGGTGAAAGCTTGAGGCTCTGTCTCAAAAAAAAAAAAAAAAAAAGAAAATGGATCATACATGGGCTTAACTTTAAAAGAAAAATCTACATATATTCCAGAAGAAAACGCAGGAGGATACTTTTCTAACCTTTCGATAGACAGAGATTGTAACAGGGTTTAGAAAGCTATAACCATAAAGAAGAACATGATAAAACAACTTTGACTAAAATTTAAAAAATTCTGCTCAAAAAGAGAACTTAAAAACTATATAAAAATATTTACAAATTACATATGTGGGAAAGCACTTTTAATCAGAATATATATACACACATACACATATGTGTATGTGAGGATATATATCCTAAAATACATTAAGTTAATATAAATGGCCTCATAACAAAATGTGCTCAAGATTTTAATGGATACTTCACAAAAGGAACTATTTTTGTTTTTGAGACAGAGTCTCACTTTGTCATTAGTTAGAGTACTGAGGCATCATAGCTCACAGCAACCTCAAACTCTTGAGCTCAAGTGATTCTCTTGCCTCACCCTCCCGAGTGGCCTCTCACCACAATGCTTGGCTACTTTTAGAGATGGGGTCTCCCTCTTGCTCAGGTTGCTCTCAAAGTCTTGAGCTCAACTATCTGCCTCAGCCTCCCAGAGTGCTAAGTTTACAGGGGTGAGTGAGCCACTGTTCTCAGCCTTCCAAAGGAACTGTTAATGATTGATAAGCTCAATATGAATAGTACCCAAGAAATGCATACAAAAAAAAAATGTGTTATCTATTGGTATGGGTAAAAATTGGACAACTCCAATACTTAGGGAGGAAGGAGAGGAGCCGGAATTCATATGCATTTCTAGAGGAAGTGTAATTTGGCACAACCATTTTGGAAATAGGTTTGGCAGTTTCTCATAAGGTCAAACAAACCCTTGCTTTAGTCCCTACAACCCTCCTATTATAAAACAACTGCATGTTAATATATTTATGTTAGCTGCCTCTTCTTTTTGTATCTTGCTTTAATTGACTACATGAATCAGACCTGTCCCATTTCTCTCATTTCAGGCATTACCCCTGCTTTGGACATTTTTTGAATGCAATACATAGAAAGCTTACGAATTTAGAGAAGGACCTCTACATAAAATATACGCATGTAAACTCAGATACAACTTCTGAATTTCAGCATTAGTTGGCCCAGAATAGAAGATAAGTAAACAAAGCCACTCCTCCTTTAGTACCACGGACACACATAGAGATGATGGAAATGTGATTATCTGTCACCTGTCAGCACAAACTTATCAGTTGTCAGTTTGCTTTCCTGATGCTACCCGTACCACACCGTTTAGATCGGGGCTGCTAGGAAAGGCTGGCTACTCAAGTAGCTCTGGTGGGCAGACTTGTCCTACACTCCTGGATTCAACGTTATTTTCATTAATTTAATCGTTTTGATTCTACCCATTTGACAATAAATTATTCATTTATGCCATCCTCCATAACTGTTTCCCAGAGTACATCTCAGAAAACAAGTCCCACAAAATGCTCCATACTTAACGAATCTAGAATTAAATATATTTGACAACATTCTGCCACTATAACCCACCCCCCTGCAAATATTCATATTAAATGCTAATGTCTGTATTTAAAATCTAAGGAGTCCTGAACTAACGTAACATGATTGATTTTGTATAATCTAGATTTTAATAATACTTATTTCATAACTTTGCCCAATAACATCTATGAAAATAAGATTTATTTATCGTTTAATGTGGGAGTGTGTGTGTGTGTGTGTGTGTGTGCCAAGCACTTTCAAATAACCTTATGAGGTAGTGGTATTATTTTATATTATTATTATATATTTTATTTTTATATTTTGTCTTTTTATTTTATATTATTTTATTGAATATAAAGAAACTCCTCCAAAGTCACAGGGTTATGCTGTGCTAAAACCGGGATTTCAACATAGGCAGGCTGACTCTAGAGTACAAGTAATACGTTTAGCACAATCAGGATTCTTAGCAGTGTTCTCAGGAGGAAACCCATAGACTTCAGTCTTCTCTCTTTACATTAACTTCAGAAGAGCAAAGAAAAAAGAAACGAACTACACTGAACTTATCCACTGAGTTCACAGGAGGTATATCCATTTAAGATCATTTCTTTTTAGTTTCTAAATTGTAATGAAACACTGAAGTGAGATTTTTCTTCCATGTTGACACCAACATTATAATCTCTGACACGAGCAGCCATGATGGTCCTGAATGACCTGATTGAATGAGGGGGTAAATCATAATTACTCTTCTGCAGACCATTGAAAATGTTCTTGAAGGAATTGCCTGGGATTCTGTATTAGGTGAGTGACCCCAAGAAGATTTTAGACACGTCTATTTCAGGAGCAGCAGCTCACACAAGAAGGTTTAATATTTGTATTTATTGTAGAAAAATAGTAGACATAGAAATCATTTTACATTAGTTTAAATCATAGTTTGAATGCCTTTTATTTTAGCAGTGATGGCTGAGGTATATTATAAACTTGCTTGAATATTGATGAACAGAGTTCAAAATTATACATTAGAATTATACATCTTTTTTTCTGAGGATAAGCATTTTATACCTTACTTAACTACTTGTACATAATTAGATAGCTGCTATTTATAATGCCTCATTACAAATAATACTCTTTTCGAATATTGATAGATAAGCTATTCTCTTTCTAGAAAGTTATTTGTTCAGGAAAAATTCCAAAATTATTAGGCCAAATAGTATAATCATTTTAATGACTCTTGAAGTCTGCCATTAGTCATTTCTAAAAGCGTCTTTATAATTCACTAGCAATATGTGGCTCTATCAGTTTTATTATATCCTTGGTAGCTGGAATATTAATATTTTCTTTATTTTTCATTTTTAATGATTATATTGATATAAAATTGTGTCTCATTACTATAATCATATTAAATTTTTTTAGCCACATTTGGGCACTAAGGCATGATTAACACTATCAGAAACAATATTTTGAGTATCTTTACACAGATGGAAACTTTCTCTCAAGCCTTCCCATTCAACTTTGATTCATCGCTATGTGTTAGATGTTGTCCCAGGTGCTGGAGCTCTCTCCTTCTCAATCTCTCCTAGTGTCCTTAGTCACCATGATATTACATTTGGACATCACAAGTTCAGCCGCTGAGTGCACCCATTACCTTTCTGTTTCACCTGGGCAGCTTTTTCAACTTCCCCTTTGGCATTTCTAGCATGACAGACATACGTGCGCTTGAGATCCTCAGGGGTAACTTTCTTGATGCTCAAAATCTGAGTTCTCGTTTCATCTTCTAGTCTAGTGAGACTTATACTAGAAATTGGAGGGGAAAAAAGCAAAGCATGTGTGAGACTCAAGGGCTATGCACCATGTATGAATCAGATAAGATGTAACCCAGAGCCACTCTGGGTGAGGGCTGAGGAACAATGATAAGCTGTGCTGTGTGGAACGCAGTGGTTATGGAAGGGGACAGCAAGATTCCAATACTACCTGTGAACACCTGTTCTACAAACTATCCCAGTGTTTGTGAACACCTGTTCTACAAACTATCCCAGTGTCAAGATCAGCAGTTCTCAACCTGTGGGTTGTGACCCCTTTGTAACAATGAAAATGCATTGCAGCATTAGGAAAGTTAAGAACCACCGGTCTAGATCAAATCCCAAGGCTGACTTCTTACTACAGCTCTCTCTTCAAAAGAAAGGGTGTCCTTTGCTTAAACTTGCGAGACAGGATGCTGTTAGAGTTTACAGAGAAACTTCTGGATCCAGGCCCATTTGGGTTTTGGAGCAGGTTTTTGCCATTTACTGGCCATATACGTTGAGTGTGGTAATTAACTTTTTTCTATCTCTAGGGTTCCTCTTTTGTGAGAAAGAAATAGTAATGCCCCATAGTGCATTCGATGGATTAATTTACTGAAGAATTCTGAGAATTGATGTGTTAGTGTATAAATATTAGAAAAATGCTTAAGAAATATTAATGTAGGCTATTATTGCTATCCCATGGGAATAGCTGATGCATTTCAGTGCTTCCCAAAACTTGGATTATAAACATAGGTGGAATATTTTGGTCAAAATTCTGAAATCTCATGGTTAAATCCTAACAGTTTCCTAAAGAGGAAACTGCTCAGAACAAGTAAATTCTGTGGAACTAAATATATTCAAATCTCAGTGAGTCACAGATCAAGTATTTTAGGTCCAAGATCATGATTTAAAATCCTTTTGAACTATTTGGCTAAAGACAGAAAAAAATATCACTCCTACAGCTGCAGCCAGCCAGGTTCCCCTTTCGATTAGCTTAGCATCAGTCCTCAGAGTTTGGTTAAGAGCTCTGATTGGTGTAGCCAAAGCTTAACTCCACTGCTCACCTGGGATCACCGAGGATGTGTTTTATTACCAGCAAGGAGGAACGAGGTGACTTTCCTAATTGTTCCTTTGTTATCATTGCGAGGATGGGAAGCACGGTGTTCAGAATTCCTAAAATAGTAACTTTCCCTCTGAGCCTCCAAGCATCTTTCATCAATTTTTTTTTCTGCAAAAGCATTCCAATTTCAGGAAGTCCCTTTTGTGCCTTTGAATATTGTCTGTTTCTCTGACCCCCTTACCTTGGTGTATGATACTCCTTTTGCCAGGAACATTCTTTCCATTTGCTTATGTAGTTAATTGCTAGTCTTTCTTCAAGTCTTGATATAGGGAATACTTTTTTCATCAGAGAAGCACTACTTAATCCCCTAAAACTGTCTGAATCTGCTATTAAATCCTCTCCTAACAGCCAATACTTCCCAGTTATATTTCTCTCATTGTATTGAAATGTCTGCTCTATCATTGTTACTCCTACAAAACGCATCTGTTAGGGACTGACGCAAAGTAGAAATTTTATAATTCTGCACAAAGTCTGAGTTTACTAACAAGATGTATATATTTTTTGATTTCTAGAAATTCAAGTAGCTTAAGTTCTATCTGCACATAGGTGATAAAGTTTAAGGTCTCGGAACTACTTCCTCCCATCGTTGATCATCTGTGAATTTTTGTTAATTGTTACAACAAACCAATTGTTCTTTGGTAATGGTACGCTTCATTCACAGAGGAACCTACTGTCTTCAAAGTCCCATCCTTTCCTCTCTGCCAATCTCCTTAAAAAAACAGGTTATTCAGGAATAATATGACCTGGATTGTTATGTTAAGAGTGAACTATATTTCTATCCGTTTTTTTTTTTTTTTGCAGTTTTTGACCTGGGCTGGGTTTGAACCCACCACCTCCGGTATATGGGACCAGCACCCTACTCCTTTGAGCCACAGGACCCGCTTTATTTCTATCCACTCTTTAAAATTGAGATAGAAATATGCATATTTAACCAATACTTAAAAATTATGAATTATAAATGTAACATATAGGTTATATAAATGAAGAAAGAGAAAAAGAAGAGAGAAAATACATCCTCTCTATGACACAAGAAAGTAAATATAATTATTTGGAGCACAAATACATAGACCCAGACTCCAGGACTGAGAAAGAGCACAGCTGTGCTCCAGGCTCACGGTGGATCCAACACCTTACACTGTGGCCTTTTCATTCGTGGAAGACATTTATTTCTTTTACTTCCAAATGGGTATTATAAATGTGTGAATCTTGCTGGGCATAAGAAAATAGGATGCATGTCCTACAGACAGACTGTGGTGAAGGAAGGGTGCCCAGCCCTAGAATATTCTAACTGAACTCTTCAATGGCCTCTGCTCTTTAGATTGTGAATTCCATAACACTATTTTGGGAGGCAGTTACCAAACATTTGACCATCTTGTTAATTTTTGTTAATGATAGGCCAAAATGAGTATATTGATTCCCATTGAGTATTACATATCCGAGTTCATAGACTGAAAACCGAAGGTTAGCCACCCCCCTTATGATACCTTTCATTAATGGTGACATCAGCAGTGATGTCATCCGGCTTTTTTCCATCAATGGTCCACCAGACCTCATTGCGAGAGTCCTTCAGGAAACTAAAATAGACTTTACAGGGGATGAGAAGCTCCTCCCCTGAAAAAAAAGAAAACAAGAAAAAAGCAAAGTGAATTTATGTTGTAACCCTCACATGGCGACGTGGGTTTATACTCTATGGCTAAACTGAAGCTGTAAAATTTACAGGTTCCTAAAATCCTACTTAGAGTAATTCTCTAGCAGACTACCAGAAGGCGATGTACCTTATTTCATCCTAAAACAAACAAAACCAAGAAAAGAAGGCCATGAACTTCATACAAATTTACCAGAGTAACTATTTTTACTTCAATCTAAACATGTTTAAAGTGACAGTATTTGTTGCAAATGCTCTGGCAATATCTTTTTTATCGCTAAACTCCTCTTTTCCTTTGTCATTTCCCTCACAAACACAAGGTGATGATAAAAGGTTCTCTAGATCTTTGTTTTGTGGCCCAGGGAAAAGGGGGTAAACCACGACCGAGAGACCTGGCTGAGTGGGTTTCTGTCTCAGAATGCTCAAGCTATCAGTGTGCATTCACTAAACTTTAATACAATTGACCAATACCAAATTCTATATTATCCTTCTGAGATTTTTCCTTAGGCAGAAAACGGGCATAAGAACAGCAGCAGCAGAGGCAGTGGGGACACGTCACTGAGAACGCTGCACACCTTTTTTGTGCTGCCACTTTACACCTGTCAATAGACTTATTTAATCTTTGCAGAACACTAGGAGATATATTTTAAGTTCATATTTTATAAATGTGAAAGCTGAAGCTTACATATGTTAAATGACATTTCTTGGTAACATTGTTACAAAGTGTCAGGCCAGGATTTGACATAGACTGACCTACCATTTTAGTTTGCCCAGAAAAGTTCTGTTCAATGACTGCTTTTATCCTGGTTACCCATTTCTACTGACTGTTTTCACTCTCAAAAAGTGCTTGGGTTTGGACAATAAATTATGTCGTCACCCTAGTTTGAACTTAGGTTTATCTGACCGACTGGTCATACTCCAGCCTCCTTCCAATGCATGGTTCTTAAGTATTCCCGCCTCCTGTCACTAAGAAAGATAAAAAGAATATGAGATTTTTGTTTCTAGTCCTTATCTTAAACATTGTTATTGTTATTGAATTTTAAACCTCTTTAATTTTGTGAAGGCAAAAAGTGGAAACCAAATAAATACATGTATGTGTATAGAGAAAATTTAAAAAAAAGAGAGATAAAAAGAACACAAATTTGGGAGTGACTTTGCACGTACAATATGATAGATAGACAAAACATATTTAGGTCAGTAATAAAGATATACTCTGAACAGCAGGACAAATGTTCATATTATTACACAAAGCCACATCTAATTCTAGAAAATTTAGTTCATTTGAGGTTGCCAGATCTCTTACTGTTTCTATTTCTAGGTAAATCACATTTACCAACTTACCTTAATTTTATTTTATTTTTTTAGTATTGTTGTTCTGAACCCCTGTTGAGACCTGCCTGTTATCTTTAGCACATTTTAAACAAATGCACCTTTGGACATCTGTGAACGTTATCAGAGTCAAAATGGAGTCATTTGTGCCCAAGCCTAACAGAATGGAGTCAGTCAGGAGGCAAAACAAAGGGAGAGTCCATGCACAATGCCTCCTACAAAAATCACTACAAGGCCTCTCTGGCAACTATGACCTCGGACAATGGCAATTGTAAACTCACACAAAGAGCATTTCTGTGAGGATGTCTGCCCAGCAATTGCTCATTCAATATTGGATTGGTACCACCCTTGTTATTAATTATTTCAAAAACAACTTATGAAACATTCCTCACTTTGCCTTTAAGAAAAAAATCTAACTTCCTTTGCTTCCTGAGAACATATATGGTTCCCCAATGAGGTCCTAGGGGTACTATAGCACTAGTATTTCCAGATATTAGTCTCTTATTCTTTACTGATTACACATTTTTTTTCTAATGGAGAACCATCCTGTTGTTATTCAGGATGACATATCTCATTGGGTTTGGAATGGACTTATAAAGGATATAATGTGGAAAATGTGAAAATTTTCTACAGTTTTCTGTAGGAGCTTTAAAGACGAACAAGTTATCCCTGATTTGATCAGTTATAATTGACTTTTGTCCAAAAATGAAAAATTGTGAAATCTAAAAGGAGACCCAGTGAGCCGTATTCAACAGTCAAGAGTGTTCTGAATCAAGGAGCACCAGTTCCATCAGGTGCTAACTGTGACACACTCAGTCCTGCCTCCACGCTCAAGTGCTCGTCCTTTAACAGTGGAGTAGACTGTTATGGGAAGTTATCAACAGAGGAAGACCGTGATGGGTGCACAAAAGGAAGCAGCTGTTGCATGAGAAGCAAACATTTCCGGAACTGCCCATGAGATGGATGAAGTAGTAGCTGATTGCTAGAGTTAGTTGTCTTGGTTTCTTTTTTTTTCTTTTTAAGACAGCCTCACTATGTCGCCCTCAGTAGAATGCCATAGTGTTACAGCTCACAGCAATCTCAAACTCTTGGACTTAAGCGATTCTCTTGCCTTAGCCTCCCAAGTAGCTGGGACTACAAGGGCCCGCCGTGACGCCCGGCTAAGTTGTCTTGGTTTCTGAAAATATTTCAGTTTCAATCTATGTGTTTCTTTATAATAGTCTTCTATTCTTTTCCACTAATTTAAGTGACATTTTCTTCCTTGCAATTAAGAGAAGCTAAATGAAATTCAGAGATTCAACTGTAATTACCTGGTTCTTTTTCATAGACCACATGCTCATTGGGTGAATGAATTTGGGGGGGCATTGCATCTTTTGGAGAGCCTGTGGTAGAGAGGAAATGAAAAAAGGAGACATTGTTACATTATGCAGCCTTATTCCACAATCTGCTCCTCTGTGAACAATTGCCCAGTTCCCTGGCGTAGTTTGTCAATTCTTCTTAAGACGGCCCATAGTCCAATATACATTTGGTCATTTAAAACAAGCAAAGCACAATATAACAGGAAATATAAATTTGGTCTCTGCTTCCAGTTTTTGACACACGATGCTAAAACTTTTGTAATTTCCTGAGTGATATGGGTAATAGGATCATCTTTTGTTATAGTATTTGGTCTTTGTCCCAAATTCCCAGCACATGAGCTTTTAAAATCCTTGTAACCTCTGGAGTAATGAGTGGAGTGTTTTCTATGCTAATGAGACCCCTGGTGGTAAGGTCCCCATATAGCTTCAGGATGAAGGCTGGTGACCAGAAAGACCAATGCAAGATTCAAGGGCTGGGACTCTCAGCCATACCTCCAATCTTGCAGGGAGGGGAGAAAGGGTGAATATTGAATTGATCAGCGATGGCCCATGATTTACTCAATCAAGCTTTAGGAAAGCTTCTGAGTGAGGAAAGACATCTAAACGCAGGGAGGTTGGGGCACTTCGACAGCACAGGATGTAACACTCCTGTTCTCAGGACGCGTCCATCCTGTATCATACCCCTTACGATAAACTGTGAAATATAAGCAAAGGGTTTCCCTTGGCTTTGTGAGCCGTTCCAGCTCGTCACGGGCACTGAGGAGGAAGTGGTAGGAACCCTCAGTCTGTAGCCAAGTCAGACAGAAGTGTGGGTAACCTGGGGACCCACATGGCATCTGAAGTGGGGAACAGGGTGAACTTGTGGGACCAAGCACTGCACTAACTCTAGGCAGTTTGTGTCAGATTGAATTAAATTGGAGAGCACACAGTTGGTGTCCACAGAAAACTGCAGAGTTGCTTGGTATAAGGAAGCTACATACTTGGTGTCAGAGCACAGAAAAACTGTTTTTCCTTTACAAAGAAGCAAATAAGACCTATTGAGAGTCCTGGGTATTTCAGGAAAGATGCCACAACTAGTGTTCTTGTTTTCTAAAGCTCACACGAGATACTACATAATGTAGTATTATAAACTTCTTATACTACATAATGATTGGTCAGTTATAATCTTAATCAATTGTCCTTTTCTCCATATTTTTCCTCAACATGTTTAAAGTCTCAAGTATTAAATAAATGAATAGATAAGTGGAAAACTCAAAATTACAATTTCACGGCAAGCCCTAATTAGTCTACCTGGTGTGTAGTTATCAGATGACTGTTCATTTATGAGCCTGCTCCTCTTTATAAAAATCTGTACTCCTAAATTAAAATAAAAATACCTGAAGGGTTTTTTTATGTGGCATTTAAGAGTACAGGCTCAAAACATTTAATGACTAGGTTCTAATCCTGACTTTGTCATATATTAACCATATGAACCCGAGTCCTTACTTAATTTTTGAAAAACTAATTTTCTTTATCATTAAAATGAGGATAATTAAAACTCACATTACAGTTTCATTATAAGGAATAAATAGTTGTCTATTTTTAAATTGCACATGAACTTTATGGACACCCTTTATATTAAAACATCCACCTCTGACATATACTCAATATTCTGCCACTTTATAAAGCAAACTTGTGGGGCGGTGCCTGTGGCTCAAAGGAGAAGGGCACCGGCCCCATATACTGGAGGTGGTGGGTTCAAACCCAGCCCCGGCCAAAAACTGCAATAAATAAATAAATAAATAAAGCAAACTTGTGTTGTTTGAAAGTTGAAAAGAATCTCCCAATTCTCATATGCATCTGTCAACTTTTCTATATATAAATCTGACCAAGTATACTTGTTCCCAACTTTGCAAAAAATGGATGCATTTAGGGATCTGTATTAGAAACAGTTTTCCAACATAAAATAGATTAGATTACTTTTTGACTTCCAAAACCTATGGTTGCTTAGCATTAAATTTGTTGTTTTTGTTTGTTTGTTTGTTTGAGACACAGCCTCAAGCTGTCACCCCGGATAGAGTGCTGTGGCATCACAGCTCACAGCAACCTCCAATTCCTGGGCTCAAGCGAGTCTCCTGCCTCAGCCTCCCAAGTAGCTGGGACTACAGGTGCCCACCACAACGCCCGGCCATTTTTTGGTTGCAGTCGGCATTGTTGTTTGGCGGGCCCAGGCTGGATTCGAACCCACCTGCTCAGGTGTAAGTGGCTGGCGCCTTAGCCCGTTGAGCCACAGGCGCCGAGCCAATTTTGTTGTTTTTTTAATAAAAAATAATCTGCAACTTGGCATTATTTAGAACATAAGAAGTGATTGCAAGGGACTGGAGCAAGACGGCAGATCAGAAAGAGAGTTCAGCCGACCGCTCCTCCTACAACCGAGGGACAGAGGAAAGCTGGCCGGAGTCCTTGCCTGGGGCTGTGGCTTTGGGTGACCAGGGGCTGCGTGCAGTCCGTGAACGGGAGCCGCGGAGTTCTCACTCCCGACCTAACAAATGCAAGCAGTGTAACCTGCTTCTTTGTACCCTCCATGATTCTCCAACCATTAAGAAAAAAAGAAGTTATTACAAAATTGATCAGAATTTATTTGCACTATGTTCAAGTCTTTTTTTTGTTTGTTTTGTTTTGTAATTTTCACCGAACTTGGCATCAGACTAATAGATAAAGCTCTGAACAGAGTTTTTGGATTTTGAATTTATTCTTCTACTACTTCAAGGAGTGTCTCTACACAGGTTACTTCTTGTCAGTGGGCCTCAACGTTTCTGTGTATTAAAAGATCAGGTATGACAAATTATTACTCAGATATGCTTTCATTTTTAACAGAAGGGACACAGTGGTATTTGCGGCTCACTCCCAATAGCCACGTATCCTGATACCGGTTCTGTTGATTTCTGGTTTTGCCAGGAGTCGGTCATCTCTGTGCCCTTACCACATTACACATTTCTCACACCCTGTTCTTTCAGCACAAAGCAACGTTTGAACACTGCCAGCAAATACCTTAGCCACGGCTATAGCAGTTTCAGTACATGGAAAAATAGAGTTTACTTAATCCAAGTAGAACACTTTTTTGACAATATTTTTAACTACCTTTCATTGAGTCTCTCGCTTGTCTGAACTACATTAGTACAGCATGAATATTATTTTTAAAATTCTCAATTACCCTAAATGTTAATTTAGGGTTAGGGTGGTTACGGTGTGTGACACACCTCTTGAGGGTGGGAACTTTGCCTGAAAATAGATAAGGACTTCTAGCTAAAGTCTCAGGGTAGAGAAAACTGAGACCTCTGTCAAGGTTACATTGCTAATAAATGACAGAGATATAATTTGAACACAGATCTGTCTGGTTCTATTTTTATTCTCCAAACTGGCTTCAGGCATTTACTCACACACTCATTCAGCCAGCCTATGGTTATCGAATCCTTACTAGTACCAAATTGATTAAGACTCTGGGGATAGGGCAATGAACAAAAATCCCCAAGTCTCTTCCTTCATAGAGTTTACATACTTTTGTATAAGAAATTATTAAGAGCCAGAATATTATTAATATTATTAAGAATATTATTAATTACTTAATATTATTAAGTTTCTGTTGTGTATACTTAACACGAATCATGCTTACCTACCACCTTCACAGTCAGAGTCCTGGTGAGATGGAAGGTTCGTCCATTTTCCGGATATGTAACAACACACGTGTAATTTCCATTATTTGATACTAAGGCAATGAGAAAACTCAAGTTCCTACCTTCAGGTACTACATTATGAAAATTCTGTATTTTATAACAGCCCTAGAAAAAAAGTAAAATATATATATATATATAAAGAAGCTTACCCTTTAGATACATGCATACAAAATATCCAAATGCAGGCACACTCACATTGAATTTTGCACAGAACATCTAAATATCTAGGCTGCTTACAAACCTATTTTGGTAAAGTGTTTGATTATTTCTGCCAAGAATAAATGAAATAAATATTATTTGTTCTGCAGGAAAGAAATTAAAATCTGAACTAATTAAGATATGACTTCAGAAGTACAGACTTCTTGTCTCAGATCCAGCATTCAAATTCTGATAATTCACATTGATAATGAAGCATAGTTAATGTTTTGAAATAATGACTAAAGTAACTTGAACAATTGCAAGCCCTGATACTTAGAAAACAATTATTTTTCTTTTTTCTACCTTTCTCCCCTGATTATATTAACTCAAGAATTCATTCACTCTTGCTGATAAACCAGTTACCCATTTAGATGCCTGATTTTGGCATTCTTGATCATCATTTTGAATTGCCGTATCAGTCATTTCCAAACGTTTTAATGTTTTTCTTCTACTACATCTCATTTTTATAATTATTACTGACTCTAAAATCTGAAACTACAAGACATTTTATGAGCCTTATCAACAGCTAAGAGTTTATCACTTCTGTTAATTAATATTTTCATGTAACTCCTGATTTTTTAAATTTTGAGACTGAACTATTTCATTCAACATCACCATAACCTGTTTTTGATCTCTCGGTCTTACTAATTGGGTCTTAATTTTAGAGAAAAAAAATCAATACATCTCATGTGACAAAAATAAATGTTGAATATTTACTCTTAGACAATTATTTTTTAACCATCAATAATTTATCTATGACAAAAAGATTAGGTTATCTCCAAGGCTCTGTAAAACTTTAAAATTCTATGAGCCTACTGCTGACTTATAAGTTCAGTTTTCTCTCATCACACATTTAATTTTTGTAAATTTGAAGTTTCCTGATTTCACTTTCTGGAGTGTGTGTTTTGAAATACAACAGCAATCATTTCTCAGCCTTTTGGCTAATATCAGTGAAATATAACAGTTACACTAAGAAGTACATTTTGTAATTCTTTGTTACAGGAAGTGTATTTTTCAAGAACAGCACTGAACTTTTGTTTCATGGAAAAGTTCATCAAGAGGAAGATAATATAAGGTGAGGAAAGTTATTTTCTCAATGCAATTTCTTCTGCTTGGAGAAGCAATGCTTCTAGACACTTTTTATATCAGCAAAAGATTTCAATACCCTTAGATTATTACAAAAGATGACATTGCAAAAGCCTATACTCTTATAACAAATTTATATGAGATTTAGTTTAAATTGAGTTTATAAAAGCTATAGAAATCTGTTTGATTTTAGTGTTACCTTTAAACAGTTAGCGTAAATGTTCTTAAATACCTTGGAAGTAGACAGATAAGAATAAATATGCTTTAGTATTATACATGGAAAAAAATGAGACAGAAAGAGACATATTTCAGATAATACAGGACAGAGCTGAAACTCAGTGTTCCAGATGGCTGAGTAAAGTGCTTTCTCTAGCTTCTTAACTAAGAACGGACACCTTTTGTTAGTAGTAAGTTGAGGCTATTAAAATTATACTCTGGCATGTGCTTAAATTAATACTCTTAGTATTCTGTTATCTCATCTGATCCTTGTTCTACACATGCGTAGTTTGTAATGTTCTTATTTCCACTTCATAGATGAGAAAACAAGGTCTAGAAAAGCTAAGTAACTGTTAATGTCATAGCGTTAGGCAGTGTCAAAGTCAGAAGGTGAACCCAGGCCTACTTGTTTGAAGCCCTTGTTTTTAATTTTGACGAATACTTTGTCCTCATCTTATACAGCGGGCCTGCATCTATGCTGCGCCTGGATTCACCCTAAGCATTAAAAGTGTGATCTGGCTTATATCACTAAAATTATTAAGTGATTTATCATTTAATTCAGGCTGTAATCACGACAAACTGGAAAGTCTTACTTTTAGAACTAGAAGTAAATTAGTATTACTGAACTTGTCAACAACACTTCTTACAAATGTGCTGAAATGAACTTTTCATAGCTGTTTCAAAGCTATTAGGCCTAAAATATTTTAGGGAAAGAAATGAAGGCAATATTTTATACTCTAAGTAATACATATCATGTGGGTAATTTTAGGGCTTTGTTTAACTATAAATGTCCATTCATTTCTGTAGCATCTGATTATTGCTCTCTTTTTCTTATATGCAGCTCCATCTCTAGCCCGTTTAGCACATGTACCTGAGATATTTTTAAACATAATAAAATATTCCTAAAAATAAATTCTGCAACATTTAGAATGATTTCAAAATCATTTGTTTGGAATCCAGAAGAAAATAGATATGAACAATGACTTGGATACCCAAAGAATAGAGAACATGTTTCCAAATATAAGAAATGAATGAAAAATAAGTGATTTTCACAAGGAAGCAAACATTTGTCTAATTAGAAGACAAAAGAATCCTTCTAGTTGACCCATCAGTTCCTCATTCCAAATTCAAAAGAGAGAAGTTAAGTAGAAAAGCAATTTTTCAATCATGCAATGGTTGCTGTGGCAACTGACCACAACATATAGGTGAAGAACAACACGAGAAATGACTTTGAGATCCTGCAGCTGAAATGAATCATGTGGGGAGGATAGGGGTGTGGGTGGAGGAATGTCATGGCAAGTAAGAACAAGTGTTTCCTCTCAAGAAACCTACACTGCATAAAGAACTGTGTGAAGGCACAAAAATGGAGAAAAAAAAAAAAAGCACAGCTTCTCGCTTACAGGCATTCACAGTCTAGTGGAGGATGGCAACAAATATAATAAAAGGCATATAAGGGCGGGAAGTATGGAAGAGACCAAACATAAGACATTTAGAACAACTGAATGGAGAAGGAAGATTTGGGCTGGATGCTAGAGGATAAGTAGAATATTAATAGCTAAGAAACACACAGAAAATAAACACTTCACATGCATTCCTATAGGATTTTTCCCTCCGCCTTGTTCTTACTGAAAAGACTTCATTATAATAGTTTGTTTTCATGCAGAGCTCCTCCCTTAGAAGATTAAAATGTCTGAGCCAGTGAGGGTGGATGAGTGATGCGTCTGCATGTCCACAACTTGCCCAATCCCTGGTGTGTGGTAATGCTCAATATATTTGTGCTGTGTGATCAAAAATATGAATGAGAGAAACCAAGACACCAAACATGGAGTTGAGAACTCACGGAGTGTATGAGTATTTGGAATATAACACGTGGGGTGGTGGGTTGTAGGATGAATATGGTAAGGAGGAGGAAGAATATAAAGAATTAATTTGAGATACAAAGTCTCAACAGTTGGGTAAATCTACTGGATCCCAGATTAAGTTGGTATAAAATAAATTATACTTTGTCAAAAGACCCAAAAGAGTTCAATAAGCCGGTCACTTTTAATGAAAAGAACTAAGTCAACCAATGTTTACACAACAAATATTGATAAAGTTCCTCCTGTGCCAGGCACTGTGTTAGGAGCTGACCTCAAAAGAAGGAGCCTGCAGAAAAGAGAAATGACACTTATTTTCTGGAATTTTCTAGTGCAGTCTAATTCATTCATTATTTAATCAATCCCTAAGGCTCAGTTTTAGGCAGTGTGCTTGAAGAACAGAGAGAGAAGGAGGGAAGGGGAAAGGGAGAGACAGAGATGGGGGGGTAGGGGCCCCGCGTGAGTGCCAGCACAGAAGAGAGAAATACAGTCACTATAGTAACAAAGAAGAGATATGAATTTAGTACTATCAGAGTACAAAGTGGATGATTAGTATGGCATGATACAGCCTCAGCCTTCACAGCTGTTTGAATTTGGCTTTCAGTTTAAATCATGAATCTTGGGTCTTTGGACGTTCTAAAAGTATGGAATTATGTGCATATAGCTCTGAAAGAAAATACCCATTCCCTTCACACTGAGGGTTAAAACCACTATATAGAGAGGGGAGGAAAAGGAAAGAGATTAAGAACCAACCTAACTAAGCTGTCAGGTCAAATGGAAGCAAGTATTTAAAAATTAAAGTCTTCTACACACACCCTGCACTGACTTCCCAACAATACACGCTATGGCCAATGAGAAGGTCAAGCTTGGTACTTTTTTTTATAATGTTCTTTCTTAATGATACTTTGTCAAAAAATCAGAGATTTTTTCCAAATGATATTTATAAACAGTATTTGGCCAATTCTGCTTAATGTCAGACTGAAAATTAAAAGTGGAGGTAATATACCAATTTTAATTATCGCAATGGGTACAAGAATAAACAGCTTTTCTCAGACTTAAATCCAGAATGGTACCTATTCTGGTAAGCAGCAGTTGAGAGAATTTTAGCCGCTGTAATTAGTGTTATATCAAAAAAATCTTATAAAATGGTTCTTCTGCATCTCAGTGAGCAGGGGAAATTGCTTATGCTTTTTAAAGTGTCTCTAAAAAATAAAATTCTAAATATCCACCCATAAGGAAGAGAAGTAAAGCAGTGATACGAAACTGAATGGCTTGCCTTAATTTAAAGCTCAGGTCTCTTAAAAAAATTCTGATAATAGTAATAAAACAACAAAAGAAGGATCACATTACTTGTTTCTTTATTTGTATATTTGGAGGTCCCTATTGAATGAACAGGCAGTATCCACAAGTTCTTTTATAAGCTGGCTATTTGATATTCAGTAAATTACTTACAAACTATGGTTTGCTTTTCAGACTAGTTGTGAAATCTTTTTTTATTCCACAGACATTTACTGAACATCAATTTAACTCACAGGATTGTTGAAATTAGAGAACTTTGAATTCTGTGTCCTATCTCAAGGGAACCCTGTCATCCAGAAAAGAGAAGTAGAAAGAGAAGGAATATAGGGGCGGAAAATCCAATGCTGACCTGTTTCCTCTTCAATTCAGAAATAGAAACATTTGGTTTTCTGTTTCCTCTGATCTCAGTTTTAGACCCCTGTGATTTCCTAGGGCTCTCTATCCACAGGTTTCCCTGAGTCCCACAGTATCCACAACCCAGGATGTGTTCAAAGATAATAATGTGTCCTAAGCTCCATAAGTAAAGATTGGACCCCACCCTCTGAGCCACATCAATTCTGAAGAATACAGGCTTTAGAACCAAAAGGAACGGGCCTGAAGTTCTGGACTCTCTCATTAGTGCCTGGATTGTTTCATGTAAATTATATAAACCAACACAAAGTGTGAGTTCTTGACACAGACTGCACGGGTTGATCGTAGCTTCTAGACCTGTGGCCTGGGGAATATCTCCCCACCACTCTCTACCTCAACTATAAAATAAAGGAGAGGAAAGAGCCCACTTCATAAGGAAAGTTGAAAGAATTGAGTGAAATAAAGCATTTGGAATAATATCTATGTTCGACAAATATTAAGTGTTATTGTCGCCCTCTGGAAGTCTCTATGTCCTCATCCATTAAAAGTTAGTATCTTCCTGTGTAGCTGTGATGAATGTTACACATGGTAAACACAGAGTGCCCAGCAGCTGCCCTGTGACCAGTACAGAATAACAAGTGCTCATTTCCTCTTCCTTTTTCAACTCAGCAGCTTTTATCTTTCAGATATTAGGATTTTTATCTATTTGTCTTTTAATCCTTATAGACTTATTGGTATCAACTACAAGACACCATTTTTCCAATGTCAAGCTAGGGAGCTCAGCTGATAACAACTGAAAGAGAACTGCTCTAGAGGGGCCAAGAAGGCTGGGCAATGCTGGAGACGACTGGAGAGGGCAGAAAACAGAAAATGCTAGTCCTGCTGCTCAGACATCGTCATCTCAGATGACGATCCACCCAAAGGGAGAGAAATAAGCAGTGGCAGTATACCAGACATTGGTGGCAACCTCTTCACAACCAGGAAATAAAAAGGATACAGTTTTTGAGACAGTCTCAAGCTGTTGCCCTTGGTAGAGTGCAGTGGCCTCATAGCTCACAGCAACCTCCAACTCTTGGGCTCAAGTGATTTTCTTGCCTCAGTTTTGCTACTTTTAAAAGTAGAAATGGAGGTATTGCTTTTTCTCAAGCTTTTCTCGAACTCTTGAGCTCAAGCAATCTACCTGCCCTGGCCTCTCAGATTGCTAAGATTACAGGTGTGAGCCACCGTACTGGCCCAAGGATGCCCTTTTTAGCCACCTGCACGTAGTAGGGTCTCAGCAATGAGAATGGCTCTCTAGCTATGACTTTTCCTCAGTTTCCTTCCTGGCTATATTCCTCCTTTTACTCCATGAACAGTGTCCCTGCAGTTAACCTGAGTCAACTTTTCTCATCTCGTCTTCTTCAGAGCTTCCACGATCACACACAGGCATCCGATTCTCTGTCTCCAGCTTTTTTTTTTTTTTCTGCAAGCTCTAGACCCACCCACATGCAACTGCTGCCTGCTCATCGCTGTCCTGCCACTTGCCATCCGCATGCCTCACAGCCCTCTCTGACTTCACATGACACTACCTAAATCTACTATTTACTCCCCACATCTGCTCTTCCTTTGCTATTTCATACCTTGGTGAAATGCACCTCCTTCACCTGCTAGACAAAGCAGAGATCAAGGAATCACTGGAGACACAGAGGTGGATACAACAGAACTTGATCCTCAAGAAACAGACAGTCTTGGTACACATACGCGAATCTCTTCCTCTTCTAAAACCAACAGGAATCTCTCTTTGTCACGCTTGTGGAACCTAGAATTCTACGATTTCATAATAATAAAAATTCTTATTTATAAACTTATCTGTTATTAAATTGTGAGCTCCTTTGGAACTACATGGAGCTCACCCTGTCACCTTGGCTAGAGGGTAGCAGCATCTCCATAGCTCCCTGCAACCTCCAACTCCTGAGCTCAGGAGATCCTCCTGTCTCAGCCTCCGGAGTAGCTGGGACTATGAAATACAGTACTATCCCCTGCTAATTTATTCTATTTTTAGTAGAGACTGGGTATTGCTTTTGCTCCAACTCAAGACGTCAAGCGATCTTCCCTTTCGGGCCTCCTAGGATGCCAGAATTACAAGTGCTCAACCACTGTGCTCACCCTTAAATAGTTGTATTGCTATCTGAATGAAACAGGATCTGACTAAAGTCCAATTGGTTGTTAAATTTCTTAAATTATCTCTTTCTCTGTCTCCCCTCTTTTCTCTCTTTCTCTCTCTTATTTAGTCATTTTATTATTAAACAACCCTCAAAACATACATATGAGTTT
The DNA here is from genome assembly GCA_963573935.1 of Arctocebus calabarensis. Lineage (NCBI taxonomy): Eukaryota > Metazoa > Chordata > Mammalia > Primates > Lorisidae > Arctocebus > Arctocebus calabarensis. Next base: position 11,998 of record CAUYON010188529.1, on the reverse strand, counting down.
ATGAGTTCTTACAAAGTAAACAGCTTTGGAATGATCACTCAGGTCTGGGATATTTCCCAGCCACCCTTGAAAGGCTTTCTGCATACCCCATGTCAAACACACCTATTTTAATACTTCCCAAAGCATTCATTGTCTATACTTTTATAGAAAAATCACTTGTTTTTTCATGTATAATTTTACAACCTATATATGCATGTTCAGGCTTCTACACATTTTAAATGTCTTTTATGTTACTTTTTTTTTTCAATTTTATTTATTTTTTATTTTTTTTGCTGGGGCCAGGTTTGAACCCACCACCTCCAGCATAGGGGGCCAGCACCCTACTCCTTTGAGCCACAGGTCTTTTAATCTATACATTCCCACTCCATGGGGTATTTCCTTTGCCTTTTCTAACAATGTATCTCTTGAAGAACCTTGCACATCCGGAGTCTAGAGTTTCATTAAATCTGGATTTTGCTGAGTGCAAACTGATGATGAAGTTCAATAATATTCCTAAATTCTCTATTTCTCATGCAAAATGGCCATGGTATACAAAGGTCTGAATCAGATTTAATCCATTTGGCAAGATTATAGATAATAATGTATTCTTTCATCAAAAGAAACACGTTGGGGTTTCTTGTCATGAGATGTTAGCAGTCTGTGATGTTTTAATACTTGGACGTATTAATCCATTGAAGGTTGCAACGTGATGATATTTTAATTGGGTCATTTATCTTTCAGTTATCATTCAGAATAGATTGATAGAAACACACTCCTCTGTACCACTTTATTACCCAACATTACATTTCTTCTACAAATTCCAGAATGAATACTTGATTATTTCCCTTGACCAATTTTCAAGATAATGAATTGATTTCCGATCGCCACCCACATGTAACTAATTAAATTTTTTGAAATATCATTATGAACGTAAAAATTTAAACTTACTTCACAGGATTAAAATTATTTCAATTATTATACTATTTCTGTTCAGGTTCCAATTATCACCATTAGCCAAACGAAGACTCTTCATCTTGGTCCCTAAGGTGTTTCACTAACATCTTAAACAGTCAGAATTTAAAATTTTCAACCATGACTGTGGAATTGTCTATTTCTCCCTTGAACTCTGCCAACTTTCACTTCATGTATTTTGAATCACTCTTATTAGTATATGTACTTTTCTTATTTGTATGTTTTCCTAATGAAGTGTTTCTTTTATTATGAAATGTATTCTTTACTTCTGGTAAGCCTGTCTTAAAATCTACTTTTTCTGATATTTATATAGCCATGCAAAGTTTCTTATTTTACTCAGCATTTGGTTTTAAAAACCTAGTATGGTTTTCTTTCTGTTATGTTCCTCTTAGTTTAGCTTCTTTTCTGAAACTATTTTCTTCTAAGTTTTTACCGAGTTATATCATGTATATAATTTTTGAACTTTTCTAGTTCTTATTTATGTTATTTTTTTTACAGCTTGTCCCATGTTTAAATATCTTGTAACTCATTCCTGTAATCCTAGCACTCTGCAAGGCAGAGGCAGGTGGATTGCTTGAGCTCAGGAGTACGAGACCAACCTGAGCAAGAGCGAGATCCCAAACCTAAAAATAGTGGGAATTGTGGTGGGTGCCTATAGTCCCAGTTACTCAGGAGGCTGACACAAGAGGATCACTTGAATCCAAGAGTTTGATGCAATGGCACTTTACCAAGGGTGACCAAGTAAGACTCTGTCTCAAAAAAAAAAAAAAAGTTTAACTCCTTTTTGAAATAGTTTTTTCTGAACTGTAAAATATGGCAGGGTTTTCAAACTTTACAGAGATGCGTCTTGACATCTCTGGTGGCTCGGTCTGGAGATGTGCTGACTCTGTCCCCCTGCTCCACTTCCAGACGGTCCTCATCTTCCCTGTATCTTGCTCTGATCCAGTGCATTTTTTATTCCTCTCTCAGCAGATTCTCCTCATTGTGGCTGGTTATTTTCAGAGCTGTGAGACCCTTAAACTACTCCAGCCCTTCTAAACTTCTTACTAGGAGTTTCTTGCCCTGTCTTCTCCCGAGAGCAAACCCCCTCCCGATTTCAGCTGCTATTCTCAGAGTGGTTCAGCCTGCATCCCCCGGGGTACCTGTTGGCTCTTCTGGGGTTCTGGTCTCCAGTCTGCCAGGCCACATTACGCCCGTCTGTTCCCTTCCCTACACACACTGACTCCATCTGGGTCTTAAGGCTGTTTGGTTTGGCTCACAGTTTTTATTAAAGTGGTTCTTATAGATAACTTACTACTGAGTTTTGTTATGAATTCTGTTCATGGGTTTTTTCCCTCCTTTGGCTTATGCTGGAGATTTGAAGCAATTCAAAAGCTAGGCTGCTGCTCTGCCTCCTTCCAACACTTCCATTTTTTTGATTAAACTCTTTCCAAATCCCTTAGATGTGGGAGAGGCCACAGATGGACAGTGCTCACAAATGAGGTCAAACAGGAGAACACACATAAATAATAAAATACAATACTGACTAATCCAGAGTTGAAATTCACTAGATGAACTAACAGCTTCTGACTCCATCAATCAATGAGTAGAGGTCAGCAAAGTTTCTCGAAATGTTTCACAGGAAGTTGACAGAAATAAGGTGGTTCTGGTAGTTTAGTTAACGTGATTTCAGAAACGGTGGGCTGAGGCAAATCACACTGATTATTTCACTTGAGGAAGTAGCAAAAGAATTATATAAACTTATTAAGGAAGAAATCAGAAAATCTTTAGAGAAACATCTCAGTTAAACGTTCAACTCAGTAAATACATATTATCATTATAAATAACATTAGAGAGAAGAAACTGCCCCCAATTTGCTTACCATATACCAAGTGATGGTAGGTTTCACATGAGAAGGAAAATATCCGTCTACATTTGGACAAGTGATGTTCTGAATACCATGCTCTATATACAGTCTGTGCACTGGGAGTTTCATGGGGGAATTGAAACAGTTGCCTTTTTGAACAACTTCCAGGGGAAATGCAACTTTGCTGCAATATGTGGTGTTCCTGAAAAGAGAAATATGCAACAGATGGTTAGTTGTCTTTGCATTTGATTTAAAACAGCAGCTACGTTAACGTGAACTAACTGAAGCCATTGCATATTGAGACATCTTTTGTATGTGTAAATTCAGGTAAGAATGAAATAGATGATGGAGGCATTTCTTACCCCAATTAACATCACAGAATAAATTAACTACTATTAATGTACTAAAACATTTATTATAGATGGGATCCTAAACATGTATGTGTGTGTGGGCGTTTACCTGGGTGGCCATAAAGTTCACGAGCGATCTTAAATTTAAAAATTTTAATTTTTCATTGCACATGAACTTTATGGCCACCCTGTGTAAATAGTTAGGTCCCACATGATGATGTTTTCCCATTGACAATGGATCACATATATGACGGCATCGTATAATATTATAAGGAAGCTCAGAAATCCCCATCGTCCAGCAATGTCATAGCCTCTGTAACATCCCAGTGAGACACATGACTCGTGTGTTTGTGGTGATGCTGAGATAAACATACCTACTACGCTGCCCTCATATACAAGTGTACAGTCATGCCCGAGGCCTTCACAATCACTCACCGCTCACTCAGCCACCCGTCCAGACCACTTTCCAGGCCTGCAAGTTCCATTTGTGGTAAGTGCCCTAGTCAGGTGTAGCACCTTTTATCTTTGTATCTTTTCGATGTTACATATGCAAACATCATCGTGTTACAACTGCCTTTGGCATTCAGTACAGTAACATGCAGTACAGGTTTGCAGCCTCACTCAACTCTCTTGTAGAAACATAGGCACCTAAGCTCTCAGAGGTGGATGTGCCTTCCCTAAGGTCACTGGCTAAGTGCTGGCAGAGTTGAAATGATGTCCTATTTTCTTTTTGAGCTTAGGGCTCTTTTGACTGTAACCTGTTTTAACTTCTACTATGTTGTATTAGAACATAAATAGTGGGCACATGAGTGCTCCAGGCTCTGTGGAAGTCACATATCAGTCTAGAGTCCACTCCAGGGAAATTAAAGAATCAGGTGAAAGTCTCATAAGGGCCTTCAGAGGCTACAGAGATCTCCCCAAGGGTACAGTGATCCAAAGGTGTTTCTGTGATAGAAAAAGGTCCTTTATTACATAATCATAATATAGCTGTGAGACTCAAACCAAACATAGTCCATACCAAACATAGTCATAGTTTTCCAATAGGGAATAGTTAATATCTATGAGAGAAAAAGATCTCTCATAGATACTTATTGTTATGAAAGGACTGAATCTTGCCCCTCTGCCATTCTTAAGCTGAAGTTCTACCCTATAGTACCCTAGACGGTGACTACCAGTGTATTTGAAAATAGGTCATTTAAAGACATAGTTAATGATATCAGAAGGGTGGGGCCTAATCCAATATGACTAATGTCCTCATAAAAAGATGAGATTAGGACACACACACACACAGAGAAACACAAACACACAGGGAAGACCATGTGAAGACAGAAAGAAAATTTCTGTATACAAGCCAAGAGCAGAGGCACTGGGAATGCAAACAATCCTGCTAACACCTTCATCTAGAACTTCTGGCTTCCAAAGCGGTGAGAAAATAAATTTCTATTTTTAAAGCCACTGAGTCTGTAGTATTTTATAATTATACCTATTAAATGGTATCAAATTATGTTAAAAGAAAAAAATCATCCAAATGGGAGTTTGGAAAACAAAGTAAATCCTGGTAGCTAAAAAGGGACTGGAGGTAAAAGGTAAGCAAAGAATTAAATCTTAAAATTGTTATTCTTTGGAGAGAATTGTTTTTGGAAGATTTTTCTCTGGTTTTGTTCTGAGCAAAAACAGCAATAATGTCTAGTAAAAGAAAAATAGGTATATTGTGCAGTAAAATTTGAAATACATGAACGTTCTAGAAAAAAAGTAGATTTGCAAAAAATTTTGCAGTAATCCTGCAGGCTGCTTTGGATTATATTGGTATATTCCCAGGGATATGGTGTTCTCTTGCTTCTTAGGGGAATGTTGTTAGAAACATTTAAAAAGTATTGTCTTATAGCCATGAGATGCCTCCCAAGTATTCTTTCTTCTATAGAGGCACCCTGAGTCTGCATTCTGTGCCAAGCACTTTGAAAGATGCCAAAAATGATAGCTACGAAAGTGCTCTACTCCCCACGATGTTCATTCGATGAAATGGATGCCTCAAGATGAGGCATAAAGGTAGGCAGGCTCCAGTGTGTTGGAAAAGGGGTAAATAAACAAGGCTCCATCTTCAGACAACTTCAGCGTTTCTCAGGGTCTGCAAAAGGAACTCCGGATGGAGAATGTTCTTAGCGGGCACAATCATTTTCTCTGCATACCTCCTTGAACGCCCTTCAGCGAAGCCACAGAGGGCTAGCTCACAAAGCTCTGAGTGCTTTCTGGCCTCCCCAGCTTTATAGCACAGGCGTCTCTGGATAACAGCCCAGAATCTGCAGGGAAAAGAGAAAGTCACCACGGAGAGCCAGGGTACCTCAACATGCAGGTGTAGTTGCCCGTGTCGTTGAGGAGGGTGGGCCGGAACCAGAGCACGTCCTTCTCCTTACTGATGCGGTTCTCGGGGAGGCGGAAGTTGATGGGCTCCTCAAGGTCCCGGTCCTGCCGAGTCCAGTACCAGATCAGAGTAAGGCCAGCCGAGTGGGCTGTGCTGTAGTTGTATTTCAAGAAGTGTTCAAAGAGTGGGCACTTGATGCGAGCTGGCTCATCTTCGAACACCTGGATTTGCCTCATGGTATCTAGACCCCAGTCGTCACAGCGTTCTGGAATAATAAAAAGAGAGAGAGAGAGAAAGGGAGAAAAGGCAAGTAAGTCACTTCGCACTAAATTCCCCAGAGAACATACTACCTTCGGATACCCAATTTTATTCAGAACCTCCTTTTCTGGTGATCTTCAGTAAACTTCCGCTAAACATTGCAAAATAGGCATCCATGATATGAATAAATTACTTCTCTTTTTAAAAAGAAATTGTTTTTTTGAGCATCTCTGGAGTAATCATTTGATCTGATAGCTTGATCCTGTTAAACCCTACAAGGTACAGGGCATGGTATCACCTAGGAAAAGACATCACACGCTTCTTCACTTCTTGGGAAGAGGAAATTACACCTGAAAGGACAACCCTGGGTACAGAGGAGAGGGAAGCTCCACTTCTCCCTAAGGTTCCTGATTTTTGAGCTACTCTTGTACTGTCCAATAGAAATTATGATGCAAACCATATGTGTAATTTTAGATCTGTCCATCACCATATTACAAAATTAAAAAGACGTGCATGAAGTTAATATTGATAATGCTTATTGTTAAGCCTAATCTATCAAAAATATCAAAATAAAAGTAAGAAGCTATGTTATAGTTACAGTCTTTATTTTGTAGTACATTTTCAAAATTCAATGTATTTTGCACTCACAGTACAACAAAGTCAAGAGATCTCAGAGATACTCAAGGTGGGTGTGTATTGGGAAACAAAGGTGGTGGGAATTCAATGACTGAGAAACAAATAAAATTTGTCATGGTTTCAATTTTTTAATTATTACGGGTATACAATAGTTGCATATATTTTATAGGGTACATCTGATATTTTGATGTATTAATCAAATCAGGGTATTCACTTATGTATTCAGAAAAAAGAAAACACAACTACTTCTTTTCTTAAGAGTTATATCCGAGTGGAAAGCTCTAGAAATCACCAAATGAAGGCCAAACAGAGGTCAGATGTAATGGAGTCCTGTGAGCAAAACAATCCCCTTAAAACAATATTCTATTTTTCTTGTTTCCCTAACATGCTCGTAATTTGCACATACATACACAAGGTGTCCATAAAGTTCATGTGCATGTTTAAATGGCACATTATTTTAAATTGCATATGAACTTTATGGCTACCCTGCACATGTAATTACATACATATTTACATTTACATACATAAATACATATATATTTACGTATATACATACATATGTAATCTCCCCTTTATTTCCATTGACATCTAAAACCTTTCATACTAAGTATAATAATCCAAAAGGAAATATTTAGTATGATATTATAAGTAATGTAATTTTAAAATAAAATGATTACATTGCTCTTTAATTACAACTAGTGGAAAAGTGATTTGCTATACACTGATATCTAACCTAAAAATATACGAAAAAGCTTTCTTTTCAGCATTATAAACTTCATACTTTTTTTTTAATTTCTTAAACTTTTATTATTTCCACTATCTCCAAACATAATTTTATTTTAATGGGATATAATCTTACCTTTCGATAGTTTATTTTTAATGTTTCATCATTCTCTTCTTTTATTTTCAGTGCAATACACATATAAAGCACTAAGTGTTTTAAAGTATTTTCTTTTGAAATGAGTTTCATACCATAAAATAATAAATATTCCCAATTACATAAGTTATTATTAAATGTGAAATGTTAAAATTGTATCAGGAAACACGTCTTAATCTAAATGGGCTGTTTCTGAATGACAGGTTTTGGCCTTCATTGAAAATTGTTTGCTTAGATGTAAACACTGAGGAAGGAACAAAAGGAGTTTAGTTCTAGCAAGTTCACTAACTTCATTAAACCCCTGAGCTACATTCACATTTTCCATGGCTACAAAATTATTTTTACTGATCAATTGACAACTCGGAAAGACTCAGTGTGCAAAAACAGCCCTGGTTCTCACTCTTTCCGGTACCCGTAACCTCTGCCATCAGAAACTGGGAGGCCTGCAGTGAAGCAGGAGAGTCTGCCTGCAGGTCCTTGAATCCAGGCTGCCCTTGTGACTTACTCTGGCCAACAAATGCAGAGAATGTGACTGTGTAACAATCTAAGCCTAAGACATAAAAGCTTTTGCGTTTTTACTTGGAGTCCTATCACCCCCAGAAGAACCAGGCCAGAAAAACCTAGTACTAGTAAGTTAACAGGCCACAGGGAGTGGAGCTGAGGCACCCAGCCACAACCTGCTCACCTCCAGGAACTCAACTGCCTGGCCTTTCCACGACTACCCAATGGTACAAGAGGAAGCCCAGCCTAGATCAAGCATGCCAGGCAACTTACAGACTCAGAAGCAAAAAAAAAAAAAAAATAAATAAAATAACAAAGCTTTTGAAGCTTTCCCACCTGCAAAAGAATTTGTCACCAAAGTAAGCAATAACTCTCTGGGAAATTAAACAAACTGGTTCTTCAAGACTCAACAACTGACTTTGTTGCTATGCTTTCCAACACAGAAGCATGTTTTAAAATCTAACATAAAGAAAAAGAATTGGGAAGATCAAAATATTATTCACATCAAGAAGCACAATGTTTTTATAACGTATCTGTAAACATATTTCCATTTACACTGCAAAGTTCAGTCTGCAGAAAATTGTAAGTCTTTCTGATAAACATAACAATAATACATGTATCCAATTTTATTTCATTGCGAAGCTCCACTAAAACTAAAATAATTTTTAAATACATAATCCCAAGTAACTTAAAGAACAGGAGAAAAGGCAACAGCAACATCAAAATGAACAAGTGGTAACAGGCTTAGCAGATTTAAAAAGAACATTTCTGAGCCAGCAGGAGAAAACTGGAGGAAAAAACCAGGCTGCATTTCAGAATGCTGAAAAACAGAACTATCAGCCCCCAGATAAGGAGTAATTAGTGGTATTCACCCAGTGTTTAAGGCTTCTCTTCCTAGGCACAAGGAGGAGAAGATTAAAGATTGTACTTTCTGTATGTCTGAAGTAGGGCAAGGACATGAGACTCACTTCAACCAATAAGACTTAGTCAGTGTCCTTACAGTGTCTGGGGAGTATATTTTACCAAGTCCCCTCTTCATCTGCTTCGGCAAATATGAAAACACAGAGATTAAGACACTCTTAGCTTGGGTCCCTCAAATGTGGACGGTATTCAATAGACCTTCGTTACTTTAAGTCATAAATAATTGTGGATTTGCTTTTTAGCCATTCCTATAAGCTAGTATACCCTGGCAAATGAGTCAGGTACCTCAAAAATGAGGATATAAGGAGAACAGTGAGATAAAGAGGGTCAGATTACAGCTATATCAAAAAGTAACGGCCTTTGTTTCAATCTCACCCTGCTAGTGATACTGAACAACTCTCCCCTCTCAGCTTCTAAGATGAAGACAGGCAGTCATTTCCTTGGGGGGATGAAAGAACTGTGTGTGGAAAATTTGATCAGGCTAAAATAAAATCTCGCAATCTTAATATCAAGAGGTTCTTTAACAAATCAGGCAGCCACATCATTCAATAGAAAAGCTCATGTTAAGCAAGCTTCACACCCACATGTAACATTTTTAATCATCCCCTTCATCTCTTCTTCTTAAACATGAACAGTTAATCTAAGAAGACATCTAAGAAGAATCTCTAGCACAAAATGTAACATACAAAGAAACAAAGTAAAAGAAACTTGGGGCAAAATAAGATTATTGTAGGAAAACTAAACATTTAAAGATTACTGTCAACAGCCTCAGAGAGCTAAAGAAACTGTTGCATCCTTGAAGCAGGAATTGGATACTAAAACAAAGAAATATTCAGACAGAGAGAGAGAAACTCATTGTAAGTAAAAACATGATCATCATTGTGGAAGCAAAAGATTAATAATTTTTTTGAAAGGTAAAGATTTCCTTAAAAAGCAGAGTAATAAGAAAAGAAAACAAGAAACAGACAAGAAAGTTGGAAAACCAGTCAAGGAATTTCAGTAATAAGAGCCCCCAAAGGAAAAAAAAAAAAAGAATTCACAGAAGATAATTCTCAATTAAATAATTCACAGGGAAAAAAAAATCCCAGGATGAAAGGATGCAACCTTCTAAATTAAAATGATCTGTCAATTGCCCCAGCATAATGGGTAACATCACAAAATTATTTTGAAAAAAAAAATGTAGGAAAAGAGAAGTGTCTATCAACTATTAGGGAGTAAGAAAGGCAAAAAAAAAAAAAAATAGTTACTTAGAAAATCTCAGAAATGAAAATGGCTTTGGGACTCTCAAAAACAAGACTCGAAACTAGAAGATAATGAAGTAGTGCATCTCAAGGAAAATAATTTCCAATGTTGCGTCTAACCCTATTGAAATAATCATGTGTGAAGGTGACATTTTCAGACACACAAAAACTTTTACTTCTCATGTGTTCTTAACAGAAAGATTTAGGGGATTCATGCCATAAAAATGAAAGAATAAAATAAGAGTGAGAAACATGGGATCCAGGAACTGGATTCAATGCAAGGGGGGCACCGATGCCCTAGAATGACAGTGAACCAGGTCCTAGGATAACAGCTGTGCCCCAGGGCTTGGTGATGAACCCATAGAGACAGAAGGGAATGAAAACCTCCACTAAGGAAAAGAACTATAACTGGTAAAATATCTGATGACAATAGCAGGGTGAAAGTTATGCTGAAAGGCGACTGAAAATTATAAAATGGTTACAAAAAGATACAGATTAAAGTAAGCATACAATAAGTAACACGATTAATAACTTCAAGAAATAAGAAAGGCAACGTAATCACAGATCAACAATATGTAAAGACATCAATTAAATGATTATTGATTCAACCAAATGTAGAGTGAAATGGGGGAAGAAAGCAGAAGGAGTATAAGGTTCAGGGAGATAATCTTCATTTACTACAATTAAAAAATGAAAATAGGGCAGCGCCTGTGGCTCAGAGGAGTAGGGCGTTAGCTCCATATGCAGGAGGTGGTGGGTTTGAACCCAGCCCTGGTTAAAAACTGCAAAAAGAAAAGAAAGAAAGAAAAAAGAAAATATAACCCTAAACAAAAAATAACAATGTACACAAATGGATAGTAAAATTTAGATGAGAAATTCCCAAAGGAAGAAATAAAATACCTAAAAGTGGTATTCTAGTTCTGAAGAAAGATAACCATTAGGAGAAAAATAAAGGCAAAACAGAATACAATTATTTCGGTATAAGTCTCTTAATATATTGACCTTAAAAATTCTATACAGTTTTTGTTTTGAAAATAATTAAAATTATAATTAGAAAAAAAGAAAAGGAGGAAGAAAATACCCGCCGTGTGATAAAATTGCCAAAGCTGTTTGTACTGCCATCATCCTCATCACACCAGTGTTCTCTTAGAAAAAAATCTTGATTTCATTATTTAATTCCGAAAAAAGTGTTGATATGCCTTGGCATGCCAGCCTTTTCACTTTTGAATTATAATGCATATAGTTTTAAACAGAAAGAGAGAAGCAGAGAGGTGGACAGCAGATGGAGTCCAAAACTTCATCATATAAGTTTGTCTGGAGGAAATAAGATACCACTGGCTTCTGTATTTCATTCACAAGGAAAATCTTTTTTGGTTTTGTTTTTTTGAGACAGAGTCTAATTTTGTCACCCTTGGTAGAGTGCTGTGGCATCATAGCTCACAGCAACCTCAAATTCCTGGGCTCAAGCGATTCCCTTGTCTCAGCCTCCTCCTAAGTAGCTGGGACCACAGGCACCTGTCACAACGCCCGGCTATTTTTAGGGACAAGGTCTCGCTCTGGCTCTGGCTGGTCTTGAACCTGTTGCTCAGGCAATCCACCTTCCTTGGCCTCCCAAGTGCTGGGCTTACAGGCATGAGCCACTGCGCCTGGCAAAATATATGCTGTTCCCAAAGGCTTCTCCCTCCAGACTGTACTTTTTTGACCAAAATCGGATGGGGGTAGATACAAGACTACTAAATGAACATTAGCACCCTTCCTGTAACCCCACTCTAACATAAACACGTATCAGTTCACCACAGTGTGGACCACACCACGTTGCTGATGTCATGATTCACTCCAAACAGGAACCTGGGTAAACTGGACAGACCGAGGAAGCCCTGCTGGGGTTAATGGTGCCTTTATTTAAGGAGACTTTCTTTTTTTTTTTTTTTGTAGAGACAGAATCTCACTTTATCGCCCTGGGTAGAGTGCCGTGGCGTCACACTGCTCACAGCAACCTCCAGCTCTTGGGCTTAAGCGATTCTCTTGCCTCAGCCTCCCTAGTAGCTGGGACTACAG
>CAUYON010188526.1:0-10854 GCA_963573935.1 Arctocebus calabarensis | reverse complement strand
TTTGACCAAAGTACATTACTTAAACATTAACTTTTTAATTCAACTTGTCAATATGTTGTTTAGGATATTGCATCCTCATTTATAAGTGAAACATGTTTGTAATTTCCCTTTATAACAATATATTTTCTCCAATTTCAATATGAGGTGCATCCAGATCAAGTAGAATGATATTGAAATATTTCTTCTTTTTTTTTATTGTTTATAAGATTTCTGGAATTGCTTATCTTGTAAAATCATTGTGGTCTATGAGTTTATGATAGTTTGAACTTTGTTATTTAATTTAATTAATTGCTTAATTACTGTTTTCCTATGAATGATTACACTGTGGTTAATGCGTTAGCATAGCAGTATTCCCAGATAATTTTTTGTTTGTTGGGAGGTTGGGCTTTGGGGGGGGCAGAATTAATACTTTGCATGAAATATCTTATTTTATAACAGTGAAATTGCTTTCTCTTTTGTCTTATGATTTTTTTGAGGTGAAATTTAAGTTTTTGTGTGAGTGGTACTATCATACCTATCTTGAGTGTCTTGCTTGTACTGTATCACATCATACCTTTGTTTAATTCTTAATAAACTGTTCACTTATTTAAAAAATCAGCAAAATGAATTCAGCAGTATTTTAAATAGATCACTCATCATGATCAAGTCGGATTCATCCTAAGGATGTAAGGATGGTTCAACATACACAAATCAATAAATGTGACATAACACATTAGTAGAATTAAGGACATAAATCATACAATCGTTGCAATAGTAATTCCACTGGATAAAATTCAGTATCCCTAAAAAACACTGGAAAAAATTGGATAAAATTCAATATCCCCTCATTATAAAAAAAAATTACAAACTCTAGATGTAGAAGGAAGTATCACAGACTAATAAACTCTGTATGTGACAAACCTACTACTAGGATCATACCGAATGGAACAATTGAAAGTCGTTCATTAAGATCTAGAAAAAAGGTTTGGCTCCTGTAGCACAATAGTTACAGCACCAGCCACATACACTGAGGGTGACAGTTTTGAACCCAGCCTGGGCGAACTTAACAATGACAACTGCAACCTAAAATAGCCAGTCATTTTTTGATGGAAGTGTTGAATGTAAAAAAAAAGGGGGGGGAGGGGGAAAGGTTAAAAAAAAGAAAAAAAAAAAGATCTGGCAAAAAGCAGGAAGGTCCACTTTTACCACTTTCTCTCAGCATAGTATTGGAAGTCCTAGCCAGAGCAATTAGATGAAAGAAAAAACAATTAAAACTAATTTAGAAAATAAAAACTCTTGAAATCATCCTTGTGCAAGGGCATATATTTAGAAAAACCTAAAGATTCTGCCAAACTGTTAGACCTGTAAACAAATTCAGCAAAGTTTCAAGATGCAAAATCAATATATAGAAAGAAGTAGCATTTCTATATACCAATCATCTGAAAAACAAATCTAATATTTTAATACCTTTGCTCAAAAAGGATGAAACCTTCCATACACATAATCAGTTTATATGAGGTCACATTTTGTTTTTGTTTTTCCCCAAGTGTCTCCTACATTTAACATTGAAATTTTTGAAATGCACTTACTAGTGCAAAATACTTTTAATTCTGTGATATTTTGCTTAAGGTATATGCGTGGAAATCCAACCAAACAAAAACAAAGAGAATTGTTGTGTATAAGGTTAAAATTACTCCGCTCACGAATCACTCCTTTGTGAGTTTTTATTCATCCTTTTATTTATTTATTCTACTTGAGTGTGTCACCTTCTATAGCACTTAAAACTTTGTTTTAAACATAATTATAATGAATTACCAACAGAAAGACATTCTTTAGAAGCAATTTTTTGTTCTGCAGTTTTAAATGTACTATTTGAAATAAAATCCCCTGCTGACTTGATCATTAAAGTTAAGAATTCATCTAGATTTAATGTGTTGTATTAGAAGTGACCTTATTTCTTCATCAAATAATGAAATATCATATTTTTCATATTTTATTGAAAAAAGCAACAACTCAAATAGGGCATACATTATTTATCATATGTTTAATATTCTGAATGTCAAAATTCAAAACTAAAAATGTATAGATTTTGTTTTTTGATCCTAGGAAATTTCTAATTGACAATATAATCCCAGTTACAGAAAAATTATCAGACTGATCAAATTTATTAATTTAGTAAATATTATTGTATTTTAGCTACATCAATCTTAAAAGCTAAGTGGTTATATGAACTGTATAGGAAAATGTTTATGAATTTTTCTGCTGCAGTTAAGAAGGCATTACTGAAACATTCCTCCCTATTATAATTCATCTGTCATATTGGAAAGGAAAGAAAATTGTTTCTTATTCTAACTTGGACTACGTGTTAATTTAAAAAAAACCTCATTAATCACATCAATCTGTACTATGATAAGTAATGTTTGTGTTATATATTTATGCCACTTAAGTAAAACTATATATGATGGACTTGCATGAATCACTATATATCCAAGTCAAGAAACTTAGCTATCAACTATGTAAATTATCATGTCTATTTCGTGAAATACATACAGGCAAATACATGTAGACATATGAAATTCAGAATACCTTTATGAATACAGACTATATCTACGGATACAGGATTCCAGACCTTCAGTTTGGATTCAGTCCCAGAATCATTGTTCTTGGCAATGGAAGGACAGAGAAAAGATTATAATTTGTGTGGCATTCCCAATCTGTGATTATTGTTTATAAAACACCCCTCAAGGATAGAATCACCATACTAAATGACAGGATAAAACAATATAAATTAAAATGAGCAAATTTAATCACATGCAAACAAAAATACCACTGAAACACAGCACCTTCTGACATAAGTAATACTAAATTAGTTTTGTTGGTAATGTTGTGATTTAACTTGTAATGGTGCTAAGAAAAAGAAGCCTCTAAATCTAGAAGAAGCTGGCTAGACCCTCATAGCTGGAGTTTGAAGATTTCCTCATATACATAAATAAATTTACAAACCATCAGTATCAGACAAGGCCACTCTTTAACCATAGCAGATCAAGATAGAAACAGGATTACTCTAAAATTACGTCTAAAATAAAGAAAAGCATGCACATTGTTCATACTACCCAAAAAAGAACAAATATCCTCCTGACATCTGTATCTCTCTCTCTCTCTCTTTTTTTTTTGAGCATGTGTCTTCATCTTATTTTTAAATTAATCATTTTTATTGTATATATTCATAGAGTACAATGTGATGTAATATATGTGTATTTTGTGCACATTAATCAAGTGTTAGAATGGCTTTAATCAAAAAAGATAAAAGATAATAATCGCTGACAAGGATATGGAGAAAGTGGACCCTTGTTAACTGTTGGTAGGAATGTAGACTAGTATAACTCTTATGAAAACAGTATACAGATTTCTTAAAAAATTCAAAATAGCTCTGATGTGCTTACATCTCACGAGTACCACTTGGGTCTCTCCTCTCCTCTGCATTTCCTGGTCCCCTCCGGAAGTGGGAAAGGATTATGTGGCAAGCTTTGGTTTATGGTTTTAATTCCTTGGTCCACTAAATTAGGCATTGTCAAAGCCTATGAGTTTTGTTTGCTCTTCATTTTCTTAATTTTCTTCCTTTTGGTTTAATATAGAAAGGTAGGATGTTGAATCCACATGCCTTGGAGCAGCCCCAGATCCCAAATCTTTTCAGACTTTTCACACATTTAACTTTAAGGATTGGAAACACACAATCATAGATTACATAGTTTAGTTTTATGTCCACTGGATTCAGTTTTTTTTAATGTTTGGAAGCATAGTTTTATGACAATGATTTGGGGAAAAATGCAATATTATCCAAAATTATTGACAAAATTAAATGTATTTTACATAACTGAAAGTTTTTAGAATGTTGGAAAGTAATTTTAAAAAGGGTGATAGGTAAATATTTAGGCAGAGAGAATTTATTTCAATAAATTTTTCAAAAGCCTTGCCTTGAAATGCTGTTGGTACATTTTTGTGATTTTTTAAAATGTGTTTTGCTGAGAGCATAGCTAATTTTTTTTATGGTAAAACAATAATAATACCAAAAACAAATTCTTAAAAAATAGAACTTTTCCACATTATCCAGAAATTCTACTTCTGAGTATATATCTAAAAGAAATGAAATCAATATGTCAAAGAGATATCTGCACTCCCACGCTCACATCATATTCACAGCAGCATTATTCACAGTAGCCAAGACATGGAATCAACCTGAGTATCCATCAGTGGATGAATGGATACTGCTCCTTTAGCAATCACAGCTTTAACCTCACTCAAGTCTTTCTTCCTTCTACATAAGATTTATTAACATAATCACAGAATGATTCCATTTTCCTGACATCATCTAATTCATAGCAAAGCCCCACTTCCTTAAACCTCTCCCCAAGTCACAAACACAGGTCTAAATCCTGTAATAACTCCTCTTTATCACCCTCTTACTAAGACACACCATGGCTCCCCACAGTATGTGTCCTCTTTCAGTGCTATCATTTATAACTTGTCCTGCTGGTAACCCTTGGCTGGATGGAATTGATGAACAAAGTCACCAAATAGATATTTTCACTGATCAGTGTATAGACATCAAATGTATTATTTAAGAATACCATTGCTACCTTCTTTCTTATAACATATTTGAAAATGATCAAAGTATAAAAATATCCATTATAGAGTTTGCTACTTAAGAAGCAACTGCATAATACTTATTTATTATTTAAATAGATTGTCTGATCTATTTACAATCACACATTATAACCACAGTTAGAAAAAAACTAAATAATTATTGTTTATATATAATATGTCAACCTAAATAATTAGCATTATGAATAAATATTTGATATTTTTGGAAATTCAGTAGGCTAACTGGAATTTATTAGGACTAATGAGGTGATTTAAAGGATTAAACAAGTAAAATGCTAAAATTCAAAAATCAGCATTCTTTGAAGCAACCAAGAGAGGAGAAAATAGAATAATACTCTCATATGCAACAACAACAAAATAACCAAATGAGTAGAGAGAAACTCAATAAGAAATATTAGAAAACACTTGATGGAAATTTTTTAAAAGGCTTCACACTTTTACTAATATAAAGACGTAATTTAGATATGTGGGGAAGGGATTGTTAGTTCTTATGGGGCTAAAATAGAATATTTAAACTTAAATGAAATATTCAAGGAATATTTCTTTTTTTTTCAAAGAATATTTCTTGAATGTAATAATTTGTCAGGTAACTTCAGAAATAAAAAAAAAATCCCAGTATCATTTTGAAAATCAAAGTTATAGAAAGCACTAAGTCAGCCAGAGATTCAGGTGTAACGTAAATGAACATAACCCATGATGTTATAGAAGTAGACAGAACAAACTGATCGTAAAGTGAACAAAAGCCTCAACGATATAGATCATGGCACGCATAAAGTTTAACATTCTCTCTTCTCCCAAAGACATCTATGCACTGATTCCTAGAAAAAATGAACATGTTACCTGACATTGCCATTGAGACCTTGCCAATGTGATTACAATTACAGATTTTGAGATGGAAAAACTATCTGGGATTATCTGGTGGGCCCAACCTAATGACATGAATCCTTAGAAGCAGAGAAACTTCTCTAACTCTATAAGGAAAGAGAAGCAATGACAGAAAGATCAGATCAATGCAAAGTGAGGACTCGAACCACAGTTGGTGGATTTGAAGATGGAGAAAAAGTCATGAATCAAATGACATGGCAACTGGAAAACGCAAGGAAATAAATTATTTTCTATAGAATCTATCAGTCAAGGAAATTTTTCCAATAGTATCTTGATGTTGGACTGTTGAAACCCACGGTAATATATAGAAGCTATTGTAATCCACTAAATTTCTGTGAATTTACTGCAGCAGGAATAGAAAATGAATACACAGAAGATACTGCAGTTTATGAATCTATGCATCAAAAAGTGCTATCCAATAAATGGTGCAGAAACAATATGTTAAAGTATTTTTTTAAAAATTACAGATTGCCCTTCCATACCTTAAAATGGCAAAATTACTATCAAATATAAAACCAAACAAAAAGAAACCCCACTAATTAGAAGATGAAGCAAAGGATAAGGAGAAAGAATGACAATAGAGTAATAGTCCATTATCAAACTTATAATGGGTTGGTAGCAAAAGTACTAAGAGCAAAAGTAAAAGGCAAAGAAAAAGGAAGCAGGAAATAACTGTAAAATATACATTAAAAAGAGAAAGCATTCCTAAGAGTCAAAGAGCTTATCTGAATGAATGACATCACTACTCTCAATCTGACTTGGTTAGACTCTTCAGCAGTCAGCTAGTGCTGTCATATCAAACTACTACAGACGGGGTGACTTACACCGCAGAATTATTTCTCACAATTCAAGAGGTAGAAATTGAAAATCAATGTGTTGACAGGTTTGTTGTTTTCCATGCCCTTGCTGTTTGCTTTACAGAAGGTCTCTTTCTGGCTGTCTCACATGACCTTTCCTCTGTCCCTGTAGAAAGAGAAAGAGGTGAGAGTGACTGTGTCTCTTCCTCTTAGAAGAAGAACTATCAGATTTGAGTCCCACTCTTATGACTTCCTTTGACGTTATCTCATTAAAGACGCTATCTCCAGGCTCACTGCAATCTCAAAATCCTGGGCTCAACCAGCCTCCTATCTCAGCCTCCTTAGTAGCTGGATGGCAGATAACCCTGGCTTAGCTACCACTAAGCCCGGCTTTCTTTTTAAAAAGGGGGTCTTGCTATGTTACCCAGGGTGTTCTCAACTCCCTGGCCTCAAGCAATCTTCCCACTTTGGCCTCCCCAAATGTTGGTATTGCTGGTGTGAGCCATCATGCCAGACCCTAATTTTGTTTTAAAAGAAAATATCACAAATAAAAATTAATAGTGTTTATGATCAGTTGAAACAATGGTGTGATTTCATATTCTTCTTTCTAAATGTCAGTATTCCCTAAATTTTCTTCAATATCCATATTTTTGGAAGACATTATTTGATAAGACATTATTCCAGTCTTGAATATGCCTAAGAATCTGATATCTGACCATCAATCTGAAGATTTATTAAACTCCTATAGAATGTTTAGGGTGATAACACTTTTTTTTACTTCACATTTTTGGCCTGTTCTAAGAGCTGAAAGTGTTCAGCGGTGGAATCTACACTATTCTTCCCCAAGTACCTTGGGTAAAAATTCTTACCTAGAGATTGTCTTCATTGCATTAGTTGTGGCTTTTCTCCTCTTTCCAATTTCAAACTTTTTGAATCACTTTGTGGAGGAAGATATTCCCACACAGAATTTGTTTTTTTTTTTGTGATCACCTTTGAATTATTAATGTTAATAAGCTGGTTTAACACAGGCATTTGTTACTATTACTAGCAATTTTCTTCTTATCTTAAACATTATTTGATGGCACTTTTTTCATTTAAGTCATTATTTTGTGTAAACTTTTATGCACACAGGCCATTTTGTGTTTTTGTTGTGGCAGTTACTTTAGTGCAATATTCTGAGCCCTTTCCTTCCAAGCATATCTATTCCTTGCCTATTCATAAGCAATCATTGACCTATCCCATCATTTTTCTCCCTTTCCTCTCCTTCAAGTCCAACTTAGTCAATGGTATTGACTAAACACTGTGTGTTTACTTTTGTGTCATTACATGTACTTATATCTCTACAACTTGGTTTGTAAGCTATCACGTTAGAGGCAATCAATAAGATGATTCCACTTTCTGCCTTTTCCTCTTTTTCTTTGTCCCAAACTCCATCTTTTATTATTTACATTTTTTTAATAGAGTCTCATTTCCTTGCCCCTGGTAGAGTGCGATGGCATCACAGCTCACAGCAAACTCAAACTCATCCTCTTGCCTCAGTCTCCCAAGCAGCTGGGACTACAGAAGCCTGCCACAATGCCTGGCTATTTTACCCACCTCGGCTTCCCAGAGTGCTCGGATTACAGCTGTGAGACACTACTGCTGGTCTTTATAAAATTTCTGAACTTGTCTAAACATATAACATTCTGTTCAGTAATCCTTACATATGCCTTTGTTTTTTCTTAGATTTGTAATAAAATACACTCACAGATTTTGCTGAACTTCCCCTTAGTGGCTGTGTGAGATCAATTAGTTCTTTCCTGAAGAAGGGCTCATAAGAACAGTATCCCAAGAGTTCTTACATGTTCAAAACTCTTTGATTGTAGCTTTCACTATAATCACAACATAAACCATGTAGCCTGTGTTTCCCTTAATACATTGTAAGTAGTGTCTTTTGTTTTGATTGTTTATTGGAAGTGTAGGCAGGAAATTCTGATCTATGTTGCCTATAGATTGATACCAAATTCTGTAAGGGAATTTTTAACGTGATAAATTTATCTTTAAAATAAGGAATTAGGGCGGTCCCTGTGGCTCAAAGGAGTAGGGCGCCAGCCCCATATGCCGGAAGTGGTGGGTTCAAACCCAGCCCCGGCCAAAAACTTCCCAAAAAAGGAATAAAATAAGATACTAATGTCTAATAGAAAAATCACAAAGAAAAATTATTCCTCTGATGAGCCTATTCTGTCTCTCCTATACACCATGCTAACAAAAACCACACACTAGACGCATTCAGAAGATGTTGACTATAATTATGCTTTATTTTCTTGTATTTAGATATTTTTCTAAACTTCAATGCTATTTGAAATAGCATTATCAAAAGAATCTCAGTTGTAAAATTTTGACCATAAAGTCTACATTCTGGTAGTATCATCATGTGAAATTAGTCTTTAAACAAAACACAGCTATAATAAAGATTTCTTCTGCAGAAAATTGGCTAAGTTAAATTATTTTTGTGACACCATACATTCCAACAACAAATCAAAGGTTTCTGTTTGTAACATCTGTCTATTTAGATATATGATGGGCCAACTGACATCTACCCCTGAGTTCTTTCAAACTAGGAAGAAACTGGTCAAAATGCACAAACTGTCATTATAAACAATCACCTTATTATGGACTGGATAATTTTTAATCAGATTTTTTTATATCCAGCAATTATGATAAAACACCCTTCGAGAACTGCACTGACTTACTTATGAATCCCTTTTCATTTCATAAATGATGTTCCTATAATTCAGCACATACACTATCACAGCAATTTTATTCCTAAAACATAATTTTGCAGATCACTCTCTGACTCAGAAACAACTTACTTAAAAGAAAGTCAGACTCCTCAGTATTTAACACCCTCCTCAAGAAGATACCAAACTATTCCTTCAATTACATCACATCACTTTTTCATTAAATTAGACTTCTTGAAAAGGTCCAATCATTGCTCATGGAAAATGTAGAACACAGTTCTGTCTTTGCTTAAATCTGTTCCTATTTCTGATCCTTAAATTAACCTTGAGGATTTCATGCCATCTCCTTTTTTCCTCTTCATGAATATCCATCATTTCATTGCATAGCAAGTATAACTTCCACAATGTCAGTGAAACTTTGTCTAAGTTTCCACCCTTCCTTGAAATTCCATAAATCCTATTAAAATACAGACAAGTAGACACTACATTAGAAAGAAAATTACTAATAGTAACAGATCCTTAATAATATAGCTTAGACTGATATATTATATTTTTAAATTTTAGAGGAAAATAGCATGTAATAAAACTCCCAAGACTCCATACTTTTAATTCAAGCCTATATTTATCAAATAACAACCAAATAGGGTATAATAATTCAAAGATATTTAATTATGAATTCCACTATTATAAAAGTTGGCCATAAAGTTTGTATGCAAAAATTGCACACTATTTTAAATTGGACATGAACTTTATAGCCACCCTGTATTTTATCACTTCAAGAGATCAAAAGAATAAATTATTTATATCCAGAGATATCAAGATAGTTGATATACATTTACAAGAACTCTGATATTAGCTCTTAACAAACTAGGATTATAAGGATACTTCATCAATATCTATCTCAAAGCAACCCTACATAACAAAGTCATTGGTTATTTTTTTAAAGGTTTTCTGTTTGGGGGCGGTGCCTGTGGCTCAAAGGAGTAGGGTGCTGGCCCCATATACTGGAGGTGGCGGGTTCAAACCCAGCCCCCTGGCCAAAAACTACAAAATAAAAAAAAAAAGTTTTCTGTTTGGTAAAGGAAAAGATAAGAATACTGTTAACACCACTTTCTAAAGACATTGTTGGAAGATCTAGTAAATAATGCAACAATAGTAAAAACAAGAAACTAATATTACCCAAAGGAGATGTTAAATTCACAACTATTTGCAGATGATAGAAATTTCTGCTGAGGAATCCCAAGAACTGTATTAAAAATAATCAAAGCATGTTCTGTTCAGCGCCTGCGATAGCAAGAAATTCAGTCACCAAGCCTTGCTTTTGGTAGTGACTCAAGGCAAGCAGAGGAGTGGGGAAGCTTTATTGTAGCAAAAAGAAAGCCTTCAAATCTGCCTTGACTGGGGGCTGTAGGTGTGGGGAAGCTGTAGATAGACAAAATAGAAGCAGAGATTCCTATGTGTTTGGCTACAGGGACATATTTGGCTTTCTCAATTGTCTTAAGTTGGAAGTAGGGACAAAAATTAGAGCAGCCATCATCATTTATTGTGACCAATTATCACAGAGGTTATTTTCAGCTTACTATAGTAGTTGCTACAGACAGTAGTTGGACTTTATACTTGTCTGACTTGTAGACAGGAGATTGGCTTCTGAGGCGGGCTGCTAAAGATTGTTGGTCAAGTATAGATAGATAGATAGATAGATAGATAGATAGATAGATAGATATTCATATCTTTCAATGTATCTTAAACAAGTATGTAGTTCCTATCTCTCATTAGTGTGATAAGATTTTGTGAGGAATAAAACATATATA
>CAUYON010188524.1:0-29992 GCA_963573935.1 Arctocebus calabarensis | reverse complement strand
TCAGTGTTAAATTTGGTGCCACACTCAAAACCAGCACACTTCTTTTGGAGTGGGAAAAGAGCTAAATATTGATGTCGTTGGTGTGAGCTTCCACGTAGGAAGTGGCTGTACTGATCCTGAGACCTTCGTGCAGGCAATCTCTGATGCCCACTGTGTCTTTGACATGGGAGCTGAGGTTGGTTTCAGCAAGTACCTGCTTGATATTGGTGGTGGCTTTCCTGAATCTGAGGATGTAAAGCTTAAATTTGAAGGGATCACTGGTATAATCAACCCAGCATTGGACAAGTACTTTCCATCAGACTCTGGAGTGAGAATCATAGATGAGCCAGTCAGATATTATGTTGCATCAGCCTTCACACTTGCAGTTAATATCATTGCCAAAAAAATTGTATTAAAGGAACAGATAGGCTCTGATGATGATGAGTCCAGTGAACAAACCTTTATGTATTTCATCAATGATGGAGTATATGGATCTTTTAAATTGCATCCTTTATGATCATGCTCATGTAAAGCCTCTTCTGCAAAATAGACCTAAACCAGATGAGAAGTATTATTCATCTAGCATATGGGGACCAACATGTGATGGCCTTGACCAGATAGTTGAGCGCTATGACCTGCCAGAAATGCGTGTGGGCAACTGGATGATCTTTGAAAATATAGGTGCTTTTACACTGTAGCTGCTGCTTCTACTTTCAATGGATTCCAGGGGCCAAAAATCTACTATGTGATGTCAGGACTGATGTGGCAACTTGTGCAGCAAATCCAGAACCCCAACTACCTACCCGAAGTAGAAGAGCAGGATGTTGGCACTCTGCCTGTGTCTTGTGCTTAGAAAAGTGGAATGAAATGTCACCCAGCAACTTGTGCTTCAGCTGGTATTTATGTGTAGATATCATTCTGTAGCTGTTAAATGCAAGTTTAGCTTGAATTAAGGGATTTGGGGGGACCATTTAACTTAATTGTTGCTAGTTTTGAAATGTCTTTGTAAGAGTAGGTTTGGCACAGATGCAGCAATATGTAAGATTAGGAGATGGGGTCAGAGTTATCTGTGTTCCTATGGAAACTATTTGAATATTTGTTTTATATGGATTTTTATTCACTTTTAAGACATGCTATGAAAGAGCACCCCTCTGCTGCACAGCAAGCATTTGTAGCTTGTACAGTGGCAGAATGGGACAAAAGCTTAGTGTTGTGACCTGTTTTAAGAATAAAGTATCTTAAAATAAAAAAAAAAAGAAAAAGAAAATGTGGATACAATTTACCAAATGGAACTGGCTGAACTGCAGAATCGTGACTCTGAAAGATGCATTCAAGTCAAGCAGCCTTCCTAATTTCTATGCATTGCTCCCCTCTGAGACATATCCTAATCTCAGGAACCATGCACTCAAAATAGCAACCATATTTGGCAGCACTTATGTCCTTGAACAGACATTTTCCAGAATGAAACATCTGAAATCTCTAACCAGATCTAGACTAAGTGATGCACACTTGCATCACTTGTTACAAAGGGCAGTGACACATATGGAACTGGACATTGACCATCTCATTAGCCAAAAGCAGGCCCATAGTTCCCATTGAAATTCTGATAAGTTTGTTGATTTATCTTTATTTGTTCTTCATTTTAAATATTGTATTTGTTCCCATTTTGTTTTTTTACTTCAAAAGAAGATATGTGCAGTGTGCATAGGAATTTGTTCAAAGTTTTTTTTTTTTTTTTAAACTATAGTCCAGCCTGCCACTGGTCTGAGGGACAGTGAACTGGCCCCCTGTTTAAAAATTTTGAGGACTCCTGGCTTATGGGATTAACTAGGCATGAAAGAGTTCTGCCTTCAAAAATAGCATATTTACCACCACTAAATATATTGGATATTTTTTCCTTAGGATCCAAATGAAATTACATAGGAGAAACTCAAGATGTGTTCAGCAATTCCAGTTATCTTTAAATTTTCCTTTGATAGGTGAGGATTTTTCATACAGCCCATGACTAAATTACTCCATACATTTATAATGTAATTTTTAGTCTGTAACTTTAAGAGTCTTACCTGAAGTCATGAAGGTGAGACTGTGGGTATTTTTATGTTTGTGTATCTGTGTGTACTAAACTGAAAGATTATTTGTAATTCATAATGTTATTTTTGGAGTAATCTTTAAATTATTTTCAGTAATGAAATAAAATATAAAATATGTATATTGGGGCAGAGTCTCTGGCTCAAAGGAGTAGAGTGCTGGCCCCATACGCAGGAGGTGGCAGGTTCCAACCCAGCCCCGGCCAAAAACTGCAAAAAAGAAAAAGTATATTAAAATGTTTATATTTCCAAAGTGTCTTTCAAAATTAGTAAATTTTTCCATATATTTGCCATATGTTAAGATACAGTATCGATACAGTTAATCATATAATATCAATGATTATTTGATCATAAAATATTAACATATGACAAATATATGGAAAAATTTACTAATTTATTATTTTACTAATAAATGTACTAATAATGCAGTATATTATTTTAGATTTCTAGTTAGCATAACTTTTTAAGGCCTTTGTAAGTTTTTATTAGTATCTGAGTGCTAGTAATAATTATTTCAAACACTATGTATTTGCATTAGAAAACACCACAGGATGTGGTCAGGAAATATGCCTCACAGCCCAGGGCTGCCACTGCTTGTCAAGGCCTGGGACTGGACAGGTCTCTGCCCGGCTTAACTAGGTTCCAGACACGGACCGGCTAAGTTACCTTGCTCAGGAACAATTTCTCTTAGGTGCCTAGGGGCTATCTACTTCAGCAGGGGAGAGAGAGATAGAAAGAGAGTCTTAGAGTAAAGCAGTCTTAGAAGAGATAGATCTTAGTCCTTAGTAGAGTTTAGTGATCTTCAGCAGAGAGACACCGTGCTGGCGTTCTGCAGGCAGGAGAGGAGACAGTCAGAGTAAGCGGGTCTGTAATAGAATGCGCATGCTCCCACTGCCTGCTCCTCCAGCCTCATATAAAGCCAATCTTGTGTCTCTCAACACCACAGGTGTAGAGACTGCCAATTCACCACTGCTCTCATCTCGCGAGCTCTCATGCTTGTTAGGAGAGCTAACTCCCTTTCCAAGCCGTTTTCACCAAGATGTTCCATTTTTGAGCTATACAGGTATTTCTTATAACTCTTACTCCTCCTAGCCATAGGCTATACGGGTTGCTACAAATGTGCAATGGTTAACCAATCACAATCCACTCTGATAATGATTTTATTTTAGTTATTTCATTTTTTCTTAAAATCACAATATCAAGTAGGGTTTATACTATTGACATTTTACAGATGAGGAAACTGAGTCACTGAGACTTTCACTATTTACCTAGGTTAACAGGTTAGTGAACGTTAAACACAGGATGAGAACCTATGTGTTTTCTATTCCATTACCAACACCCCTTCACTATGCAACAAGTAGTCAAGTAGTACTGACATAAGAACCTTCTGGAAGATAATTTGTACCTGGTTAGGAACAAATAAAATATTTTTTGGTAAATGTAAGTAAATATGTACACTTATTTTATTTGAATATACCTGGATATGTATATTTAATCCTAAGGTCTAGATTATGTATAACGCTTGAGTGTCCTAATAACCTATATTTGATTTCACTGTTATTTCCAATGTCAGCTATGTGAGAATATTATAGAATTGTCTCCTTCTAATGGTACAGTCTTTAAATCTGGGAGAAATGAATAAATATTTAATGTCAGAATAGAAATACTACATTTTTTATGTTCAGGTAACATAAGGTATGTGTTGAATATAATTTTTTAGAAAATGTCAATATCAGGATCAAAACTCAAAATGTCCTATACAAATTGTAATCCAAAGTTTTATTAACAAATCATTATTGAGATAATGATGAATTGATGATTATGCAACTGTAATAGATAACTCATTGAATGTTTTTAATATACAAGCATGTTCTAAACCTTTTTCATGGGTTAACGCAATTGATACAATTTTATGAGAGAGCTACCATTATTATGCCCATGAGGAAACAGACATAGCTTGTTTAAGAAACTTGCTCAAGGTCACATGGAATTAAAATAGCCGTGCTGAGATTTAATGGCAGTAAATATGGCCCCAGAGCTGCCTCTCCCAAACATATGCACAAAAGAACAAAGGCACTTTAAGGATCACTCGTACTTACTTTTTTCAGAAAGCAGGTTTGAAGATCTTTTCTTTTTCTTTTTTAAAGTTTTTTCCCTCTCTTTCTCTGTTTTGTGGAATTCTGTTATGTAATAAAGTAATCTCTGGGTTTACTTGGATATTTGTAGGTATAACTTTAACATTTTAATTTCAATGTAATCTAAAATCATTTTCTACTTTTAAAAATCCAAGAAACATCCAACAGCACATACAATTGTTTTTCTAGATGTTTTGTTTTAAGAAAAGGTAATAGTTTTCATTATTGTACAATTACAGTAATTTTTGGCAACCAAAATGACATACTATTTATCAGAAATGTATAATGCCATTTTCCAAGAATAATCCATAAAAATGATTTCAGACATAATTAGGCTTTTCATAAATATAATAGCTACAATGAAAGGATCATCAGCCTTGTAATTTTCATTATCCTGATTTCTTGATTATTTTAGCTTTGATTTAGGAGACAGAGAGTTACTACTTTTGAAATTGTATTTTCACTATTTAAGTCTTTTATCATTCTAAACTAATACTATCTCAAATTCATTTTCTGTAATGCAAACTACAAAATAAGAAAAAAATCCCCATCATCCTTTTTAAAGAAATACTGGAAAACACAGCCTTTAATGAATTCTCAATGTTTAATATGTTGGCAGGCCTTGTAAAATTTCAAGAAATTAATATAATGTGCTATATATTTGCATATAATATACAACATCATTTCTTCATAAAATTGTCAGGAAAGGACATGTTTTTCTTCAGTGTAAATAAGGAGAAAAGTCCTAGCTATATATTTACAAAAGTCTTAGCTACATATTTACAGAGTTGGTTAAAACTCTGCTCTTTATTTTCAACATTTAAGGAGAAACCTGTGGGAACTGTCTCTACTTGGAAATTTTCTGATCTTCATGGAAAAGGGAAAACATGATCGAAACAAATCATGAGCCAATTCTTAACCTATCTAGCAGTGACACGTGTCTCATTTTTGCTTGCAGTCAGTTGACCCAAGTAAGTCAAATATCCACTCTGACTTCATTAGGGTGCGGAAGTATACCATCTAGAGTTGGGGTGTTTTCACAAGCCATGGGATAAAATCTGCTGTCAGTGGGGCAGGTGGGAATACTGTTGGGAAATGATGAAAGAAAGGGGGAAAGAATTATAATCTACTGTGGCCTCTGTTAAGGGATTAATGCCCAACATGTACCCTACGGAACATAGTAGTTGCTAAGTAGATATTTTTGAGTAAATGTTAAATAAAATTATAAAGTAATTTAAGTAATTATAAAATTACTTATACATTAAGTGTGACCATACCTACAGTGCATTTTACAAGGGTTCATGTTAAATTTACTAAGTGTAGAATGTAAATGTCTTAACACAATAACTAAGAAAATGCAGTGAAGGTTTTGTTATCCAGTTTAATGAAAGTATTTCAAATTGTATATAAAACCAGCACATTGTACCCCATAATTGTATTAATGTACATAGATATAGATTAATTTAAAAAAGGAAAAAAAAGAAAAAAATTATTCTGCATCCATACTTTGTTATGACAGAAATGATTATAAGTAATTATAAAATTTCTTATACATTAAATAAATTTTCTGGGGAAGATCTTTTAAAAAATGCCCATTTATCTTTTAATCTGAGGAAATGGGGAATAAACCTGAATATTTCATTAGAAAGAAGTAGTGTGATTGTGTTTCTCCATTTTTTGCCTCTTAACTCTTCCAGTGAGGATAGGGAATCAGTTTAGACGTGGTCTTACCTTTTTGACGGGTTACCTATTCATGGATTATTATTCCTTAGCTATCCACAACAATAGCACTGAAGCTATCACACCGATTAAAACTATAAGAAAAGAAATAGTCTCTAAAGCTTTGTGATGTCTTAATTAGCAGTATTTTTGCTTGAGGGACACTACAGCTTAAGTGTCTAAAGACCAGAAGTTTTGCAACAGTTTCCTCTCTTGCCTCAATTGCATAACACACACACACACACACACACACACACACACACACACACACACACACACATTTAAAATGCTATTGGATATTTTCCTTCAATATGTATCACAGGAACTTACAACCACAATTATCAGTATCTTCCAGAATGTAAACTCAGTTCCAACAATGTCCCATACATTTTATTCCTGGTTTCAAACACAGTAACTTCTAACTTAGGGCAAGAGATGATAGAGTTTCAGGGGATTTTAGCCAGAAAATGGTAGAAGTTAGTTAGTATGTACACAGATTCATAGTGTGTTTTTAAATCAGGACTGTTGAATAAAAATTACAATGTATGAAGTAAAGGGAGACTAAAGTGCCTTGATTGTGTTACTGTGTAACGTCATGGATTTTTAAAACATTCACCCATTTAATTGGAGTAACCATCCAGTGTGATAAAACAAAGTAGAGAAAACCATTTTTCCACAGTTTAATAGTCTCAGGCAAATGATAAATGTGTGTGCATTTGAGTGCACTTGAACATATGCTCAGTGAGGACAAAGAGGAGGACTTAGTGACACTCTTTTGAATGGAGGAAAATCATGTGTCTGGCTCCAAGACATTTGGAAGACTGTGGAGCATTTAAGGTCAAAAATTTGTATAAACTTGGAGGGGAGCAAGGATATGAATTTAGAGGGCCAAATTATGATTACCCATATCTCCAAAGGAAACAATGATTCAAATAAAATCTGTTCTTCCATAGAAGTTGTTATTCCCACATTACAAAGTTAAAACTCACAACCTTAAATCCTCTGCTCATGGTAATTAGTTAATAATTAATTTGAGCCAGGAATTGGATGCTGTTCTCCTAATACTATAGTTTGCTTTTCAATGAAATATACTAAAATACAGAATCTACCTTTTAGAAAATTTTACAGTATCAATCTAAATATGGTTTTCTCCCAGATTCTGTACTGTTATGTGTTCAAAGTACAGAATCTTCAGTTGTGTCTGGTTAAATCCCTGGCTACACAAATACAGGTGAAACTAATAAAAACCAATTTGGGAAACTGTTTCAAGTGTCATTCTTCATGATAAACTACCAGCTATGTTTACATGCATGTGTACACACAAATACATCCATATATGTGTATATGTATGGCTACATATATGCATATACCATGTGCATATGTCATTTATAAGATTTCATTTTTATGATAGGTTCCTATGATAGAGATTTTAATTCTAAATGATATTATAAACACTATTTGCACATTTAAATTTTACCAAATATTTTATAGTAAATTGAATGTTAGAGTCATAAGTACTACTGCTTTTATTTGAGAAATATATTTTGTTTTTCTTGTTCTATTACTCATAACTATGGCTTCTCTTGAGATTGCATAAGTTAAGAATAATTTTATTTTACAACTATCTCAATTGTTAAAAAAAATAGTATTCCAATGTACTCTGCCCTACTACAAAGCTAATTTATAGCTTCCATATGAAGGCTATAACTCAACTATAGCACAAGAATATGAGGAAAGGAGTAAGGGAGGAAAGGGGAGAGAGAGTTTGGGGTGGAGGGAGGGTAATTGGTGGGACCACAACTATGGTGCATCTTAGAAGGGTACAGAGGAAACTTAGTAAATGCAGAGTACAAATGTCTTCATACAATAAGCAAGAAAATGCCATGAAGGCTATGTTAAACAGTTTGATGAAAATATTTCAGATTATATGTGAAACCAGCACATTGTACCTCTCGATTGCACTAATCTCAGCTATGATTTAATAATAACAAAAAAGAAATTCCACTTTATCTCATAATCACACACACAGATGCACCCAAGAAATGTGAATTTTCAACAGTTTATTTAACTTAAACTGTATTTTGATTTTACTAGTATCCTTCATGAGAATTTGGTCACTTCAGTAAGCTATAATCTCAATAGAAAATTCATTGTAAATTGATTCATTTATGGCATGTTGCAGACGAATATTGCTTAAAGACTCCCATAGTATCTCATCTTGTTAAATGAGATCACTAACGCTGACCCTCAGACTTTCAAGGCATACATTGTATAAATTCTTTAAACATAGGAATGTAGGAGACACCTGAGAAGAAACACCTTGGTGATACGGGATTGGGGAAGGGAGTTAACATCATTTAACAGCATCGGTCTCTCCTTAAAGAGCACAAGAGTACGTAAGAGCCTGTGATGGGAACACTGACATTATTGCATAGCAGTCTCCCCACCTGGGGTGTCTTAGTCTATACATAACCTCAGGAGGAGCTACTGCAAAAACTAAGACTGACAAACTACAGCTGAGGTTGCTGCCAAGATGCTCGTTCCTACTGATATTGACTGTGACTTCTAAGGTTCCTCCAGCACCAGGGACCAGAAGGAGACTGACCCAAGTAAACTGGCGCAGCGGCCCGTCCAGACAACTTGAGTGGGCAAGGCAGAGACCTAGAGTAAGAGGCCCCATGTGGTGTCCCCAGGCCAACAAGTGGCGACCATGAAGGGACCCAAGAAGTGGCAACGAGGGCTCAGCACCTGTGGCTCAACAGGCTAAGGCACCAGCCACATACACCTGAGTTGGTGGGTTCGAATCCAGCCTGGGCCCACCAAACCACAATGACAGCTGCAACCAAAAAATAGCCAGGCGTTGTGGCAGGCGCCTCTAGTCCAGCTACTTGGGAGGCAGAGGCAGGAGACTCGCTTGAGCCCAGGAATTGGAGGTTGCTGTGAGCTGTGATGCCCCTGCACTCTATCCAGGGTGACAGCTTGAACCTCTGTCTAACAAAAAAAAAAAAAAGAAAAAGAAAAAGAGAAGTGGCAATGAGGAGGGGATAGTAGACACCGACCAAAAATTGAAATACTCGGGAGGAGCCTTTGGCAGATGTTATAGTACAAAGTTTATAAGATACGAAAAGAATCTTTAACTGCTTTCCCCTATGTCTTCGCCCATTATCAGCAAGAAGTAGTTTTGGAGAGAGCGACGCCCCTCATCCCTTACTGGCAGCTAGAGTTCTGTTTGAAGGGGAAGAATTGAGGTAAATTCAGGGGGCTGGTGAGGAAAAAACAGGGGAAGTGACATCTGGTAAGAATGGCAATTAAAACAAAAACAGAAAGCTAAGACTCACGAGTAAAACAAGCCACTAAAGAAAGAGAGCGGGAGTAAGTGAAGCCTTTAGCAATTAAATACCGTAAGCCCTTAACAATTAGAGACCATAAGTGGAAGAGTGGGGTTGAGTGTTGGGAACTTTGGTAGGAGTGTTGGAGTTTAGGGGGAAAAAAGAGAGAATGTAGGAGGTTTGTTAGGAATAAGAAGTTTAGGATGGGAAGTTTGAGATAAAATATGTAAGAAGTATAAGAAATTTGGGAAGTTTGAGATATAAAGTATAGGGAGTTTTGAGAGGAGAAGTAGGAGAAGTATAGGGAGTTTTGAGATGAGAAATGTGAGGAGTCTGAAGTAAGAAGATAGGAAGTAAGGAAGTTTGTGAGAAGTTTGTAGGGAGTAGACAATGTGTGGTTGGTCGTGCTCAAGGGTTGGTGTGCATGAGTCTGCAACAGGACGCCAGGGGTTAGAGTCCCTATCTGGCAGTGCATGAGTCCCCAAAGGGACATCAGGGGTTAGGGTCTCCACTCATTATAATGGGTGTCCCGCTATTTGGGAGGCTGAGGCAAGAGAATGACTTAAACCATGGAATTGGAGGTTGCTGTGAGCTGTGATGCCACAACACGGTACCCAGGGCAATAGCTGGAGGCTCTATCTCAAAAACAAACAAACAAACAAACAAAAAACCCTCGGGTCTTATTTTGTCTAGTCTATCCATTTTCTACCTAACTACAATATCAGTTTATAATTTAATTCTCTATCATAATGACTGGTAAGTAACTTATTCTTTGTTTCTTAAATGTACATTTTACTTTGAAAAAGGAATGTCTTTAACTTTACTGAAAGTTAATTATTCATTGCTTTTTGTTTGGGTAAGTATTCACTTTGGCTAGAATTTTCAAACTTTGATACTATTAACATGGACAAGTGAAACAAGTTATTTTTTCCTTAGGAGATATTTACTCCTCTTTATTTGGGTCAGAAAAATACAGTAAAACTGATCAAATGCTTGCACACATTTAATATGGTTTATCCAGCTCAAGACAGAAAACAGACAGGAACACTGGCTTCTTCAGTTAGTTAACACCATCTAGGTACTAACATTCACTTGCTATGTAAAATTAGGTAAGTTATGACTCTGAGGCTTACTTTATTTACTAATATCATTTTATAATCTTTATTTTAGAGACTCAAGTTTTAGAGGGTTGAATAAAATAATCCATAATGAGATAATATAGAATAATCTTTATCATAACAAGATATGTTTATACATGTAAATCATACCCTATGCATATTTCTTTGTAACTCTTAAGTAATAACTTAAGAGTTAAATGCAAGTTAACCCTCAAAGTCAGGGTTGGGTAACGTGTTGCTTGTCAGGAGGAAAAAGGAAAGCCTTCCACTAGAATCTTAGGAAGAACTGGTGGAGATAGGGGTAACTCAAGAAGAAGTGGGCAGTAATACTTTACATTATGTTAAGTGATTCACATTCACTCTCAACTTAAAAGAACCATTGCACAAGAAAGTAATTTCAGTCTTTAGCAGGGGCTTCTGCTATGGAATGAGTCTTCCAGGAGACAATCTTAGCACTTGGCACAAGGCTGCTTGCACAGGAAAGAGCAATATCGGTTCTCTGGATGAGTCCTGAAGATTACTGGGAAGTCTCTAAGAGATAATTCCTCTTGACAGGGGTTTGGATGGTAAGAATTCATGTTCACTGGGAATGATTACATTTCTTTCAGCAGGTTGAGAGAACAAAAGACATGTTGTTATATAGCCAAAGACAGGATTTTAATTCTCCATGAGGATTATTGCTGTTATCCCAATAGAAACACCATATTTCTAGATAAGGGTGCACTTCTTCAGTGAGAGAGTATGGATCAAATGAAATAAATAAGAGAGAAATATTTGGAATAAATGCTATGCAAAATAGTAACTGGTTTTTAAAAGAAAAGAGTCATGAGAAATGTTTTACAAAATACCTCTGTAAAATAAATAATTAACTATATAAACTATAATGTAAAAAATATAGTATGTGCTGTAAATGATGTGTTTATTCTAAAGAATATATATTTGATATATAGGCATCATATATTACCCAAAATTCAGAGGGTGTTTTAATATTATTAAAATTATTTTTTAAAAGGTAAAACTAAAACAAACAAACAAAACAAGATAAAACTGATAACAATGAACATGTAAATAACAATTTTAGTTAAGCCTATCTTCACATTTCTTCTGAGGAATACATTTCAGAGTTTTGTTTTGTTTTTTCTTTCTAATCTTGTTGCCACTCAGTTCTACAGTTCGGAAACAAAGGTTGAGAATGTTCTCAAAAACGTGCCTCAAGGATGATAATATTAAAGAGAAGACAGTCTGATTAGGCTCTAATTGTGCTATTTGGAGTAAGTTAATTCTATTGCAATCAATATAAAAATTAAGATAAACAAAGTTTTTTACTTTTGGCTATGTACACGGGGAAACATTGCCATAAGGTATCATTGGAGAGCTTTCTAACTGGCACATTCAGAGCTACTTTGCATTCCCTTGAAATTTTGCAATAAAAGAAAATTATATATTCAGGTCCATAAAGCACACACACAACAAAACAACCCTCCTGCTTGAGCATAAAACAGACACATTTATTTCAATACTGTGTTAGTCTGCTTGTTTGCAATGAGAGTGCTAAATTACAATTGTTATACAATTTAGAGTTAAACTGGAAATTCACATAAATCTGCCCCTAATTATTTATTATATCAATGTTAAAAAATATAGAAATACAGAAAAAAATAAATAAGTGCAATATTTGGTCTATAGGACTATATTTAAAACTTATGGAACAAGGAAATACATCTTACTTCTCTTAATATTGTTTTAGTGTATGCTTATTTTCTTTCTTCATACAGTAATGCAATCATTTTATGGGGAATTTAATATAGTGTGATTAGAGGCACAAATCATATTTCACTGAAGTTAATAACATTTAACTTTCTCACTTAGATTAGTAAGTTACACACTTCAAAATTAAATGGAATCCCAGTTAATGGGTATTTTCTCCAACTTGTAATATAAATGTGTATATAATTTTGGCTGAGTTCAAAAAGGTGGTTCAATAGAAGGGAAGAAAAAGTACTAAAGAAACAGCATCTATATTTGAAAAAACAGTAAGGTTCAATGGAGAAACAAACATCATAATATTTAAAACTTTGATATTTAGTATTTACTTATTTTGTTGCATGCCATCAAGGAGCTCAAAGTCTTATAGAGACAAAATATGAACCACGAGGTGCAACATATCTTTAATAGCAATATTAATTAGTAAAGAAACTATGTGCAAAATACCTTGAAGCTAAGGAAACAATGAGCTTAGTTCAATTTGGAAAAAATGAACAATTCTTGTGTACCATAAAAAATATGCATTTTCCTTATAAGAGAATACAGGCCTAATTTATTAATACTGAACATTAAAGAAACAACACAAGGAAAAGCAAAGAGTTGGGCACATGCATTTGCATAAAAGGATGGGAAATATCATAAGCAAGTAGTTTATAGTTTAAAAATATATTTCACGGCCAGGCATGGTGGCTCACACCTATAATCCTAGCACCCTGGGAGGCTGAGATGGGGGTATTGCTTGAGCTCATGAGTTTGAGACTAGTCTGAGCCAGAGTGAGACTGCATCTCTACTAAAAATAGAAAAACTGAGGCAAGAGGATTGCTGGAGCCCAAAAGTTAGATTTCTATGAGCTATGGTGCTACAGCACTCTACCAGGGCAGTAGCTTGAGATTCTCTGTCAAAACAACAATTTTTTTCCAAGGGAAATATTGATGACACATTTAACTATAAAATCAATGAAATAATTTTTAGGAAGGCCTACATAGCATCAATATGTAGTCATATTTAAAAAGCCACTTTGTCACTTTTATGCATCTTCACATATTTATTGGGCATGTCCTAGTTTAGATACTCTTCTCAAACTGGACATACAAGAGTGAGCAAAACCAAATTCCAATGTTTCTTTATAGAATTTACAGTCTGAGGAAGAGTATTTTGATTTACATCTGTGCAAATGTTATGTATTTACATACTTGTATATGTATTCACCAAACCAGGTAAGCAAGTAAACGAATAAAGTAATACAAGGAGTAGTAAGTATGGTAAGGAAGCCAAACCAAGAAGGTGGAGAGGAGATTTTCGTAGAGTAAGAGGGAAGCCATGAATGAGCTCAGAAACCTGAATGATTTAAAGAAAAGAGCACTGCAAAGGCCTGGGTCGAGGGGTTTAAGTAGAGTACTCAATCCTCTGAGCCCAGATAGCGGTTAGCCTGCTAAATGAAAGGAAAAATAGTCCACTTAGATTAAAACACTGTAAACTTAGAATAATAAGATGAGGATCAAGATAGATACAAAAACTTGTTCATGTCCCAGTTATTTATTTTTATTGTTTCTACATTTGCCAGTGGTGTCTTCTACATAAAATCATTGTCCAGCCCAAGATCATTGTTTTTCTCACTTTTTCTTAGAGTATTTATAGTTTCATGTCTTAAATTTAAAACTTCTATTCAGCATGAGTTAATTTTTTAAGTGGTAGAGGTATGAGCCCAGCTTTATCCTTTTACATGTGGCTAACCATGTCTCCCCGCATCTTTTTTTTTTTTTTTCTTTTTTGGAATTTTTGGCCAGGGCTGAGTTTGAACCCGCCACCTCTGGTATATGGGGTGGCACCCTACTCCTTTGAGCCACAGGCACCACCCCCAGCATCTTTTAAAATAGGAATTCTTTTCCCAGTATGTCTGTTTGGTTCATTAAAGATCAGATGGCAATACGAGGCTGATTTCATCTCTAAGATTTCTATTCTGTTCCATAGATCTATGTCTCTATTTTTATGCCAATACCATTCTGTGTTGATAACTATAGACTTACAGTATAACCTGAAGTCTGGGGATGTGATGCCTCCAGATTTGCTTTCATTTCATAGAACTAAACAGCTAAAAACACAATAAAGAAAGCAAATAGCAACCTTCAGAATGGGAGAAGATATTTGAATGTTATGAATCTGACAAAAGGCTAATAACCAAAGTCTACAAGAACCCAAGTAAAAGGAAAAAAAAATAAATGAGTAATAAAAAAGAACTCAAAATAAACAAGAAAAGAGCAAACAACCTAATTAATAACTGGGCAAGAGACGTGGACAGAAATTTCTCCCAAGAAGACAGACAAATGGCTGACAAACACATGAAAAAATGCTCATCATCCCTAATAATTAGGGAAATGCAAATCAAAACCACCCTGGCCCAAATCATAAAGTCCCAAAGCTGCAGATGGTGACATGGGTGCAAAAAGCGGGGAACATTTATGCACTTTCGGTGGGATTGCAAACGATACAGCCTTTTTGCAAAGAATAGAGACTCTTCAAAGAACCAAACATGGACCTCTAATTTAATCCTGCAGTCCCATTGCTAGGTATCTACCCAGAAGAAAAAGAAAATTCATCACAAGGACATTTGTACATGAATGTTTATAGAAGCTCAATTCACAGTTGCAAACACAGGGAGACAACCCAGTGTCCATCAACTCATGGATGGATTAATAAATGGTGGTATGTGTATGCCATGAAATACTATTCAGCAATAAAAAAATGGAGACTTTACAACTTTTGTATTTACCTGGATGTAGTTAAAAAATATTCTTCTTATAAAGTGTCTCAAGAGTGGAATAGCAAGAATTGTATTGTATGGACTCAATACAATGTTGAAACTAGTAGGTCAAAAACTATTGGCCCATGTGAGAGAAAAACGGAGTGGAGGAGGAAGGGGCTCAGTAAGCTCCCACCCAATAAGTATTATGGGTACATTGTATACTGTACATCTCCTGGGCGAAGGACTCAACTACAACTTGCATGCTACCTAACAAATCCAAACAATGTAACCAATAGTATGTACCTGTAAGTCAATCCAAAATGAAAGAAAATAGATATAATGCATAGATATAATTATTGGAGTATGGAATTTACTCTAAGGGCAATTGGAAAGCCCTTGTCTGGGATGTTCAAAAATGGCAGTGGAA
Organism: Arctocebus calabarensis; assembly: GCA_963573935.1. Classification (NCBI taxonomy): domain Eukaryota; kingdom Metazoa; phylum Chordata; class Mammalia; order Primates; family Lorisidae; genus Arctocebus; species Arctocebus calabarensis. The sequence goes on along the minus strand of CAUYON010188524.1, from coordinate 14,690 downwards.
TAGTCTGACTTGGCTTTTTTACTCTGATTGCAAATTTGCAAACATACAATTGATATTATAAGACACCCCTACAGTATAGGTAGGAAATGAAAGTGGCTCAGACTAATTGGTAGTAGTGAAATTGATGATAATAGACCATATTCTCAAATCAGGTATGCATCTTGAAAGTATTGGCTACAGTATCTGATGATAAGTTGAATGTGAGATGAGAGGGAGGGAGGGTAGACGATAATGTTGGGGGCATTTGGTCAGAGTACTTCAGTGACGATGTGTTTCAACCCACTTAAAATTTTTTTCTAATGTCACCAAAGACAATTCTTAGAGAGCAATTATTTGTAACATTCTTTCTTGCTACATTTTACTTAACTACCCTGAATGCCAGCCCTTCCAAGGCCATGCTCCTACATTCCATTGAGTTTATGGCTACTTATTCTTCACCACCCAAAACAAATACAGCTCTCTATTGAAAGCAAGCCTACATGAGTATATTTTTAACATTTTTATCAAAACTTAGTTAATCACTTTTTGACTTATTAAGTTAATTCTTGCATTCCTTCTTATGAAAGCTCCATAAGGGCAGATTCTAAGTCTGTTCTATGCACAGATTTTTCTCAAAACTAAGACCTTGCAGACTATGGAAAGTCAATAAATACTTATTGAGGGACTAAGTAATTTTCTCTTTCCTATCCCTTTTACTCCCAATCTTCATATGAAGGCTTCTGTCACCTTCTTCTATCACCTTATACCTTTTCCTATTTCTATCAATTACTAATTAATTATGTGTCACAGGGAGGAAGCTGTTAGCCTCACATTTGGCAAACTGTTGAACTCAAAGTTCTCTTGAGTAACAGTTCAAGTACCCTACTGCTAAGATTTGAATAGATCCAAATTCATCTGTTAAAACCCTAACCACACTGGTGATAGTATTACAAAGTGAGGGACTTTGGGAAATAACTAGGTAATCAGGCATCTGCCCTCAGAAATGGGATTAGTGCCCTTATAAAAGAGGTCTGAGAGAGACATTGAGCTCTTTCTCCCACATGAGAATACAACCAGAAGTTGGTAACTTGCAGTCCAGAAGAGAACCCTTCCCAGAGCCAGACCATGCTGGCACCTTGATCTGCCGCTTCTCAGCTTTCAGAACTGTGCAAAACAAGTTATAATTGTTTATAACTCACCTAATCTATGTTATTTTTTTTAATGGTAAGCTGAACAAACCAAGACAGTTATCTGAAAGTCCTTGACTTCTTTGCATAATGAACTTCACAAAAGGTGTGTTTATGTAGGTCTTCCTACATCCAGGCACCAGGACACACACTAATCCCAACACAGTGAGCAAAAGCAGTTGGCATCCCTGCCATTAGGCGAATCAAGCTCTAATGAAGGGCACCGATGTTAATGAAACAACCTCCTAAGATATTCTGACCTGCAGTGCACTTGACCTACCCTTTTCTATAGATGCTGCTTTGAATTTCTCCACATTTGAAGTGGAAAAACCAATTCCTATTTTCTGACCACAAATCTGACCCTGGCACCATTTTCCTTCTGCACGGTGACTTTTAAAGCACCCAGTCCCGCTGTGTCTCCCATGATGTTCCATGGAGCCTCTCCCATCTAGAGCTTTAACCTCCTTTAAGTTTCCACTCAGTCATAAATTATTTTTTATTAGACATCATCATGTGTACATTACTGCATTTATGGGGTACAATGTGCTGAATTTGTAATGTTTATATATAACAGGTTTGACATACATAGCATTCACTGCACTTACTTCATTGTAGTGTTTAGACATTTATACTCTACTGTTAGCCCATGGGAAAAGTTGAATATTGCTGGGGGAAAAATTTCAGGGACGTCTTAATTAATGGCTTTGCAAAATTTTAGTGTCCCGTTTTCTTTTGGATCAATCTTCAGTTGACTTTTTATGTAATCCTGGTCAGATCCCTTTCCCAGTTTCATTCTCCCCATATGGCTTTCTTAACACTGTTTCCTAGTTACTGAGCCTGTGACAGACAGTGCTTGCACTTTTTGGAACATTTGGTCTATCGAAAATGAGACTTGCCTACGTCACAAGCTTGCCAACTGCTAGATTACATCCATGTCCAAAAAGTTCTAAAAATGTCTTTAAGTCTTTAGTATATTTTCCAATTCTTTACTTGTTTACCCAAAACTCTCTACAACATAACTCAATGGTAGCAACTTCTGACTCTTACATATGAACTCACACTTTGTAGATCCTTTTTTTGTCCAACATTTTATATCTTTCACTCTTTTAAAAATTATACTTGTTCAGCTTTTAAACTTTTGGAAATGAATTCCAATGAAGGTGTCAGCTATGGAAGCAGTACAGCATAAATCGCTAGGAACAAAATGATCAGCAAAGTGGACGTGGCTCTCCCTAGCCGGTGTGGGAACACAGCCGCTTACCTGCTGCGCATCAAATGCGATAGGTCATGTCCAGGTGCAGAGGGTGACTGAAACACGTTAGACGGAAGCAGAACCCAGAGAGAAAGGTTAAAGCGGGGTGTCTAGGAGCGCTCTGCATTCAGCAGGAGGAGAATGTACCCAGTGGGGAAAGACACACAGGGAGGAGACAGCAACGTGTGCAGTCCTTTCTGAGAAGTAAAGAACAGGGAGCTTCACACCTCGTTTTGCTGAAACGCAGAGCTAAAGGTGAGGCTGAGTACGAGATGAAATTGAACAGGTACAATGTTACTGTATGCCTTCTGAAGGAGCTGGCCTGTTACAACAAAAGCACCAGGAGGTTTTGAGACATCCCGAGGTGATAGGGTCAAGATTGAAACTTTTTCATCAGTCAATCTGGCTCCAGGCTAGAGAAAGTTTCCTGAGGCTTAAATTGGAGGCAAACAGCTAAATTAGAAGGAATCTACGCCCAGCGGGGTTGTAGCTTGCATCAAAGTATAGGCACCAGAGCTGTATAGTACTTTATCCGGTAGATATGTGCAAAGAAATTTCACCATTCTTCTGTTTTTTTTTTTTTTTGCATTAATGTTCTGTCTGGGGAATCTCTAAAAAGGGGAATAAAGTATGTCACCTTTCTCATCCATATTTGCCTTTATTTGTTTTACATAGGGCATCTCATAACACTCTTCTTATGTGGCCCACATTCCAAGAAATGCTGAACAAATGCCTAGGTATATACATACTACCAGTACGAAACACATAGCTCAAAAGATCTTGAAAGTATATATTTACTACTCTTCACATTCACCCATAAAAAGCATACATGGTACTTCACAAAAATATAATACCAAAGTCAGTATTATAAGAAAATGTTTTAAAATCATTTATATATTTTTGCTTGGTATATTGTGTGTTATAGTTTCTAAATATTTGTGTCATTATTATCCCTTTTTTACTGTTTAGTCTCGACTAGAGCATATTCCACTCTCTTTTCTTGTCAGAAAACTCAAATGCTAGTTGGATGTCATCACCCAAATTAGAAGCATTATTCTGACATTGATCCTCATTCAGACATGGTACAAAAATCCAGCAGAGCAATTTTTGGTTAAAAGAAAAAAAAAAGGAAAATCCAAGTAGCATTATGTTTTTTGAGAAGTAGAGTTTGACTTTGGACTCTCACAGGAGAAGCTGCTGCAGAATTTAATGAGCAAACTTCAACTCATTTCAAGCACTCTTTGGAAGTTGCTTTCTCACTTTAATTCTCTGATGATAAATGTGCTCCAATAATAGTTGACAGCAAGATGGAAAGAAAATATATAAATACATAGAATAAACTACTCTCAGACAATCTGATCAATGCATATGTCTGTGCCTAAGAAATCATTCCTCCCTTGATGCAAATTTACTTCATTCCATCTCACTGAAAAGTAATGTAACAACATTAGTCTTTTCTCACCTGGTAAAACTGACACAGAATACTCAAGAGAATTCAATTTTCTTCTTTGGTAAAAACTGTAACATTGAGATCAAAGTAACTCTCAAGAGGAATGAATTCTTTATGCAAATATGTCCAATTTAATTAATGATAGAAAACATATTTTAAATAACTCAATTATATATAAAGTTAAATTTCTTTGATAATATTAAGAAATATTTTTTAAAGTAGTGATATTTCATTGTTGCTTTTAGCCATTAAAAATGAAATACAATATTCCCTCTTCTCCACATCCTCGCCACTTCTGCACTGCTGGTGGGAATGCAAGCTAACAAGTTCCTTTTGGAAAGAAGTTTGGAGAACACTCAGGGATCTAAAAATTGACCTCCCATTGGATCCTGCAATTCCTCTACTAGAAGTATATCCAAAAGACCAAAAATTACTTTGCAAAAAAGATACTTGCACCAGATTATTCATTGCAGCTCAATGTGTAATAGCCAAGTCATGGAGGAAACCCAAGTGCCCATCAACCCATGAATGGATTAATAAATTGTATATGTAGACCATGCAATACTATGCATCCTTAAAAAAAGATGAAGCCTTTACCTCTTTTATGTTTATATGGAGGGATCTGGAACATATTCTCCTGAGTAAAATGTCTCAAGAATGGAGGAAAAAGTATCCAATGTACTTAGTACTTCTTTTTTTTTTTTTTTTTTTTTTGCAGTTTTTGACTGGGGTTGGGTTTGAACCTATCACCTACAGCGTATGGGGCTGCTGCCCTACTCCTTTGAGCCACAAGCACCACCCTGTACTCAGTACTTCTATGAAACCTACTTATATTTACTCACACTTGCTTATGAAAGAACACAACTATAGCCCAGGATGAAGGAAAGAAATGGAGTGGGAAGGGAGGGGAGAGAGGAGGTTTGACAGAGGGAGGGTAAAAGGTGGGACTACACCTATGGAGCATATTGCAAGGGTACAAGTCAAATCTGTCAAGTGCAGAACGTAGATGTTTTGGTACAATAATCAAGTAAATGAGGTGAACGCTATGTTGATTGGTTTGATCTAACCACGTCAGATTGTATTTAAAAACATCAGCACACTGTATCCCACATATACATGCATGTATTCATGATCTATGTGTATTTGACTTAATAAAAAAATGAAATACAATAAAGAGAATGAGATAATAGATTTTTCATATAAGAATGAATATGAAAGATAAAATATGAACCTATAGTTATTGACAAATAATAGTTTTTATCTAGTAAAAGCAGTTCAGCATTTTAGTATAACAGCACTACCAAAATCAAGCATGCAAAGTACTGATACTGGAGAAGATGTAATATTCAATATATGGAGGAATGATTGACCAGATGTCTCTATAAGAGACAAATAAATTTTAGATATCCTGGAAATCTGGAGTGGAGGTTTCCAAAAGAAGGTGGCAGATTTACAAATTCACTTTTGTTATAATTCAAAATATCTGAAGAATATAAGCAACAAGGCTGTGTGGACTTTATTCACACTTATCTGTATGAATAAAGATAGTATATATCATTAACTCTATGTTGAATTCAAAATATTCCCCTTAGCAATGTCCGTGACAGCATTAAAATTCACTTTGATTAAATTGGCTGTCATATGTAATGATACTTAACTACAGGTAAAGCCCATTTTTATAGAAATTCCTATTCACTTGTATCAAAATAATCCATCATTTTTCTATTAGTTACAGCACTTAAACATTTATGTTCAATGGAAATATAAATTTGGTTGTAGCTATCTTTGTCAGAGGTATAAAAGTAGAACAATAAAAGATTAGGAAATGGATGGCTGTGTTAGAGATAGGCAAATGATCTTGTTAGATGTAAATAGTAGATAATAATGATGGAACAGGTAAGTTTATGTCAAAAGACAGAAGCCCTATGTTGCAGACTGCTTCTTAGTATATGCAGTAACAGGTACATTTTGCTTAATTTCAGCCTGGGGGAGTTTATCATCAATGCTGTGCAGGAAGATGAATGTTTGTATTCAGGTCATGGGGGATGTCAACACAAAAAGAAAACAAAGAAGCAGGAGAATCAATTTGTGGTAATAGTTACAGCAACAGAAATAGAGAACTTTGAGAGGCTGAATGAGATGTGAGAGGTATGATGGTAGTAAGACTGACAGATTGGACATTTGCAGGCAAAGAAAAGAGGGTGGCTGTGTGAACAATTCAGCCTGGGCTGGATTAGTGGGATAAGGGCATTTTCATTTTCCTTCCATGAGAAGCAATTAACCTCACCCTCTCTCACCTATATTGGGTCCATGTTTGAGAAACAGAGATATTTAACTAGATTAAAAATTTACAAAGCATAATCTAAATTGGCTACCTTGTCATAGCTCCGCCCACCTAGCCCTTGAGGATTCCCGGGCTGGCTTTCTTAGCCCTTCCTCCTGAGCTTGCTTCTGCTGGAGAAGGATTTCAGAGCTTTTGGGATGGGTCTGGCCAATTCTGGAGTCAGATTTTTTAAGACCATTAGGCTAACTATTCTAAAGCCATGTCCTTCAATCTGGATTTTATCAGTGGGGGAAAAATTGTCTGTTTTTGTTGTGTATTGAAATTTGTTTAATCTAAGGGGTTCTATTTAATGAGACCATTCTGAAGACTCCAAAATTAACGTCATGTTTATTTTTTCCTGTGAGCTAGCTTGATATTGAACAAATTAATTTATACTTTTATTCTCTAGAAACAAGTTATGTCAAGTCTGATCCTGAAATATTTTAAATCCAGAAATTAAAGTAGAGTCTGAAAGGATCCATGAAAGTCTGTTATGAAGGAGAGTGCACTAACATAATGCATTTCAATGCGCAATGCTGGAGAACTTTGTGAATCATTCCCTGGCTTCGGAGTCAGGTGGATTAAGCCTCAAACCCAATCCCTGACTCTTACTAGCTATGTGGCTACAGACCAGTGATTTTCCACAAGTGTGCCACGGGAGGATCTTAGGTATGCTGTGAAAAAATTTTAAAGATCATTAATTAAATTCTTTTTTGAAAGCCATTCAAAGCACTGCAAGAATATTCTTTTTTTAACTCTTTCCTTTTGATCATAATTTAGGTATACCATGAGATTAAAAAGTGGAAAACACTTCTATGGATAGTTATCTATGTTATGGGAAATTCAGTTTACACATCTATGTCAAAGGGGCAGTATGACTAACTTCACAGGTTGTTCTGAGGATTAAGTGGCGTAACCTAAGTGTAGCCCGGGCTGGACACATGACTGAGTTAAGGGCAGTTACTATACACGCATGGAAGGAGCCAAGCAGACTATAAAGAAGAGGTGGGAAGCTATTATAATTTTAAAGGGAAATTAGTTTAAAGGTATTAATAGCAGTGAATGAAATTTGTCTCTTGGGTGTATTATGTTTGCAACGTTAGTGAACTATTTTGTATGGAATGCGACAGTAACTATAGATACACAGAGCTACATGTAGAAGCCCAGTGATAAGAATAAAACCTATGGATTTATGTAAACGGGCCAAGGAATAGAGCATAACATGCAAAGATGCAATTATTTTTCCTGTGAAAATGTCTACAGGAGGCAAGTGGAAAGAGACACCAATAAAGCGCACGGAGCTTAGAAAAAAGCTACAGCATGATATGTGGAAACGAGATCAGAGGATCAGAGATGTCAAAAGGAAAAGGTGGGTAAGACTTTCAAGTACTTCTGCAAGGGCAATCATGGAAAGGGCCATGGGAAAAGTTTGCAGATATTTTATTCAGTTTGAAATCAATTATATGTCTGTATTAAAACATGACATGTACTCTAAAAAATATATACAAGTATTATGTGCTCATAAAAGTTAAAAATAAAAATTTAAATAAAAAGTATATTAACAAATAAATAAAGCAAAATTAATTGTTGTTCTAAAGATTATTAGACAATTTATAATCATCTGCAAAATTATTTGAGCCAAATAATAGGTTGAAGAATAGCACTATGGATAATACATAAAAATAAACAAAAGTATGCAATTAGTGATGCACATGAAGACATACATTATTTTTTCTCATTTATTAATCACATTGTAACCTCAGTATAATTTTGAAAGCATATACAATGACCAAATAAGAATATAAAATATATTTTTGGATGCATTTTCTTCCTATGTATAGTATTAAATTATTTAATAAACATTCAATTCAATTTTTTTACCTTATAACTTTCTAAAATAAAGCTGTTATTTTTCGCCATGCAAGACCAATACAAGTGAACCCATTTTGAAGTATATACTGTTAGGGAAATAGAAGAAATAAAGAAATTCTGGGAAATGATGAAGATAGCATCTATAAATTTGTGTTCTGCTATTAAGCAGTAAATTTTTTATTCCTAAATTTAAGTTCTTCCACAAGAGAAGACCCTGAAAGAAAGCATCAGATGTGACTTGTACTCGTCTAGTGAAATGACTTCTCTTCTTCACTTGCCCATGGAAATATTTAAGTGTGTTCATTCAAGAAGAGAGAGACAGAAATGGAATGAGGTGTTCAGTTGAAATTCTAACCCCTTGCTTTATCTTTTGAAGGCCTTTATTAAGTTGTATCAGTTCCATACATAGACATTTTATATTTAGATACATATATAGTGCATTTTAAATAATTATGTATGTTTACTCACTATCTTGAAATTTTCTTTTAATTATAATTTGCTTTCTTAAATAAACCATATGCTCTTTTAAAATTAATGTCTAATTAATTATTAGACATTAAAATTAATGTCTAATTAATCCATTCATGGGTCAATGGACACTGAGCTTCTTCCAAGACTTAGCAATTAACAATATGTGTTAAGTAAACTATGGAATACTATGCAGTATTAAAAAAAGATAGACACTTTACCTCTTTTATGTTTACATGGATGGAGCTGGAAAATATTCCTCTCGGTAAAGTATCTCAAAGTGGAAAAAAGAAATCCAATGTACTCAGTACTACTATGAAACCAATTTATAATCACTCATACTTTCACATGAGAGATGAATCACAACTATAGCCCAGGATGAAGGAAGGAAGGGGAGGAGGATGGGAAGGGAGGGTGCATACTGCAAGGGTACAAGTCAAATTTACCACGTATTGAACACAAATATCGTAACACTGTGATTAAGTAAATGAGGTAAAAGCTGTGTTAATTAGTAGGATGTAAGCACTCCAATTTGTACAAATAATCAACACATTGAATCCCACAAAGGTATAAACGTATTCATGATCTATGTATATATGACTTAATAAAATAAATAAATAAATAAATAAATCCATGAATTTAGGACAATTCATTTTCTGACCAATGTTAGTCTGTTTCTGAATTCATAGACTTCCCTAAGGTCCTAAAAGATGTGCCTGTTTAGCTACTAAGAAGCCATTATTCTAAGGAAAAGAGAAGACTCCAAAGTAAAAATAAAATAATATTTTTCCCTTTAAATAAATTAATGTCTAAATAATATAAGATGTTAATATGTTTAATTTATCAATGTATCATATCATAAATTTAATAAACTCTTTCTACGTGGCATAGATATTCGAGTAAAAGCATAAGGAGGGGATGTATGAATAAAGACATACAAATATTTTAAATGTGCATAGAATCATGTTTAACTTTAGAACTAATAAAATACAGTCAAAATTATATAAAGGTAATATACATATAAGTATTCTCACATTATATGCACAACAAAAAATAATTGGGTTACCTTTGACAGAATCCAAAGTAAATTAGCATAATTAAATAATACTTGTGTGAAAATATTTTAGTAAATTTCTTTAGGAAAGAAAATAAGAAACACATAATGAAAGCATTAAATATTCACAAATTTTGATTCTGTAAATGAACTATTGAAATCTTATTCCTTGGAAATAATTCAGTATGCAGAGAAAAAAATCCACCCTATAAGATGGTCACTTCAGAATTTCATAAAGGAAAAATTTGAGATAACAAACTATTGAACAACAGATGTTTAATTCAATTACATCAATGTGATGGACTATCAAAGAGATATTTAGTAATGTCTATGCAAAAAGAACAAAGGGCATTCATACAATACAATTCGAAGTGGGAGAAAAATGGCCCAATGTCTTATCTTTAGTCCCCTCTCAGCTATATTATGTAGAAAGAAGCAGCATCAAAAAGGTGAAGATAACTTATTTGAAATTAAAGCCAATATATAAATATAGTATATTTGTACAACAGCATAATTTCAACTAAAACAGGTACCTGTAAAATTAGGCACACAGTTAAATAAAGGTAGTTTTTGAAATGAAACAGGAACAGCCCCTTTAGATTAGCTCACCACACCTTCCCTTCCACTCATCACCTGCAGCCCTAGTCTGCTGGCTTGTCTTTCCTCCTCCATGTATGCTGTACCAATCAAGTGACCATGAAAAATATGTGGGCGTCACCTTCCCTTTCTCTTTTACTGTTCAAAGTAATAAGCATCTCTTGTAGATTGCATTAGCTAAATCTCTCTGGAGCTTGGGTTCCTCTTCAAAACTATTGCTTGAGTTTAGGTCCTTGTCATCTTTCACTCAATCTGAATCCCCTTACTCTTCTGTTTCAAGTAATCTCCTTACTGGTCACCAAACTAATTTTCACAATATTGCCAGAGCGCCTTTTTTCCCCAAATTTACTCCTGTTATTAATTTTTAGTCACAGTTTTTCAATAACTCTTTACCAAGAACTGGGTAGTGTCTGAACTCATTTTCATAAGTGTTTGTACACCCTGTTCCTTCCAGCCACTTTATACACAATAATACTGAAACCATTGCAATTCCTTAACTCCGCACTCTTTCACAGTTTTCTTCACTTGTAAATGCCATATGTGCCCTCCTTGGATATCTTCCAGGCTGTGCTTGTTTCCCCGCCTCACAAACGACAATCTCCTTTAGGCATGTTCTCTGAGTCTCCTAGCAGAGTTCTAAAGTCCCATTCTGTATTCTAAGTCATCTCATCCAACAATGATCTCAGATGAAAGATAATGAATAATGCTTCAGTGGCAGCTCTAAGGGAAAAGGTAACAATATGTGCACATGTTTTGAGAGCAAAATAAGATACTAAGTGGGTGATGATAACTATTCAAGAAGAAAAATATACAAAAGGTGTTGGAATATTGTTTTCACATTCAACAGATCCAGATTACTGTTTTTTGTTTTTTTAACCACAAATAAGGTTATTAATTTCTATCACTTCATTTATCAGCAAAATAGGAATAATACCACTGTTGTTGACATACTAGCTGATTCCTTGTTGACATAATAGCTGATTCCTCTACCCATCCCAGCTCCCCAGCTCCAGATTACACTCAGCGGTTTAGAAGCAAGGTGGTTTTGCCTTCCAGAGAACTGTCAGCAATGTCTGAAGATAGGTTTTGTTTCACAACTTGGGGTGTTACTGGCATTTAGTAAGTAGAGGTCACTATAGGATGCTGATAAACATTCACACAACACACAGAAAAGTCCTCCATTCCAAAGAAGTATCTGGTGCAAAATATCAATTGTGTCAATGTTGAGAAACTTTGATCTAATAACTGTCCCTGGGAGCCCGCCACACTGTCAGTCTTAAAACATCAACACATGCTGTTCCCCGTAGACAGGGATTTTCCCAGGGTGTGTGGGGTTTAAGTTCATACAATTGGACTTAAATGTAGAAATCTTATTCAAGAGTAAAGTCTTCCTTTGTTTTCCCCTCTCATACAGCTCCTCTTAAGGAGTAAAATCTTTCCTTCATTCTCTTCTCTCCTCTCACCTTCAACCTCTATCCCTACACTTTCCTCTTTCTCTCAATTCTCCTTCCCCACTTTCTACCCTCCCACCAAAGGTAAACAAGAAATCTGGTGGCTCTGATTAATATCAACGGTCACCTTCAGACTGCAAGGGACATATAGTTGACACAATAGAGAAAAGTGACGGAATGAATCTTGGGTTTTGCTAAGAGTGTTTCTCTCTCCCTTACTGAGCTGGAAACTCCATGAGAGAAATCACATATAATTTGTTCACTGCCCAGTGCAACACACAGTATCTGGCACATAGGAAGTGATATATCAATGGTAATTAATTTTTCTCTTGCTTGGTTTTTATTTTCTCCTTCTCAAAAGAGTAAGTTGCTTATAATTTTTCCTTTTTGCATCACAAAGATTATATATTATTGGTTGAATTGTGTATGTGTATTTTATACACACACACATATATATTCATATATATATATATAAAGAAAAAAAGAGAGGGAGAGAGAATGAATCATGGTATCATGGAAGTTCAAAATACCCTAATAATACTTTAACCAATCTTGGCTTCTAATCCTGACCCTGCCTATTTTATATCACCTTCCAGTGTCCTCCATGCATGCAGGAGTTTTTTCTTTTTAGCAATGTTTTCGAAGTGTTTGAAATAAGGAATGTTTGGCATATACTTGGCACTCAATAAATTCTTAATGACACTCAATAAATTATTAAAGAATGAATAAACATCACTTAACCTTCTGAGCCACCAACGTTGCTGTGAATAGGGTTAGTAACACTTACTTTAAGGTTTTATTAGGATTCAATTAAATTAAGTAATCTAAGTGTTGGATGCATTACTATTAATTACCTATTAATTCCTTTTCCGTCTTTATTTTCCCAAACCTTTTCTCTTTGAGAAACATCTTAAGATTGTGGATATTAATGAAGTGCACTACATGGCCCAAATTCTCTACATAATAAAAACAAGCCAAAAAGGAATGACGGACACAGGAGACAATAAAACCGGTTGATACATAAAGATGCCTCAGTAAAATGTACATACATTTTCGATTATTACTGTTAATTTAAAGTAAATTATAGTTTGATATATATATTTTTAAAATATAGCTGCTTCACATCAACAAGAAAATAATCAAACAACCCCATTAGAAAGCAGGCAAGTGACATGAACAGGAACTTTTCTCATGAAAATAGACTAATGGGCAAGGAACACGTGAAAAAATGATCATCACCTCTAATCATCTGAGAAAGGCAAGTCAAAACCATATAGAGAATATCACTCTAGTCTCGAGAGAGTGGCTTACATCTAAAGTCCCCAAACAACAAATGCTGGTGTGGATGGGGAAAGGAAGGAGCTGGTAACACTGGTAGGATGGCAGACGGGTGGCCTCTATGAAAGGCTGTATGGAGGTTCCTCAAATAGCTAAAAGTAGACCTACCATTTAGTCCTGCAACCCCATCACTAGATATTTACCCAAAGAAAAAGGAGGCATTCTGTGATAGGAACTTGGACTTGAACGTTTACAGTAGCACAATTCATAATCACAAAAATGTGGAAACAACTCGAGTGCTCTTCAACACAAGAGTTGGATTAAAAGAACCTGAGATCTATGTATACCTTGGAATATTATTCAGCCACAAAAATATTTTGTAAGAAGCTTTATGGAATTGGAGACCATTCACCTAAGTGAAACACCACGAGAATGGAAAAATAAATAACGCATGTACTCAGTACCAAATTAGAGACTGTTGATTAACACCTACATGCTCACCTGAAAGGGAAAATCAGTGAAATTCAAGAAGGGGAGGAAAGGAGACGGGATGGGGTTGGGTAAATTCCAACCCCAATGGTACACTGCATGATCGTATGGCACACTACCTGACTGTAGGACACACGTACGAATCAGACTTTTGCCTCACAAATGCAAACTACAAAATCTGTTTGTATCCTCACATTAATCTGAAGTTTTTAAAAAGAAAGGAAATCAAAAAGATCAGGTCATTTCTGAATTTCTGATAAAATAGATGAAACATGACTGCTATACAATTTGTTTTTTGTCAGTGTCTACTGTTGGCAAAATATACCACTAATCCCTTTGTGGACATGAAAATGAACAAAATTGAGTCCTGGCCGTCAAGAAACTCTGATTATTGGAGCAGATGATAAATCAGAATAGATTAGTGAGAACCCTTCTCATTCCAGACACTATGCTAAACAGAGGGGTCGAATAAATGATCAAAACAGGTGGTTTCCACCCCTCTGGAGCTTGTAGTCTATCAATTTACCAAATTACGATTCTCAGTAATGCATCTTGACTGAGTTCCTTTGCAGAGAATACTAATGGTCCCACACCAGCTGGGAGCTAGTATCTGGCGAGTGCTCTATAAACACTACTGATTTCATGACTGAGGACCAAATACAGGAGAAAGGAAAGTAGCTGAGGCAGCAGCATCTACCAGTTCATCCACTTGACCACAGAGCAACTTGACGCAAAAGAACTGCTTCTGCATCTGTACACCTGGATTCCTTGTGTAATCACATTGGCCACACAGTAAACATTGAGGATGCTGAGAAAGTTGAGAACAAGAAGCCTGTCTCTGTGAAAGATCTTGTTAACTCTATAAAGACACTTCTATCAAAGAAAATAGTATTCAAACATATATATAGAGAGCGACAGCGACGCAAGGTGGCAGCCACCACGGGCTCGGGAGTAAAAGTCCCTCGCAATTTCTGACTGTTGGAAGAACTCAAAGAAGGCCAGAAAGGAGTAGGAGATGGCACAGTTAGCTGGGGTCTAGAAGATGACGAAGACATGACACTTACAAGATGGACAGGGATGATAATTGGGCCTCCAAGAACGATTTATGAAAACCGAATATACAGCCTTAAAATAGAATGTGGACCTAAATACCCAGAAGCACCCCCCTTTGTAAGATTTGTAACAAAAATTAATATGAATGGAGTTAATAGTTCTAATGGAGTGGTGGACCCAAGAGCCATATCAGTGCTAGCAAAATGGCAGAATTCATATAGCATCAAAGTTGTCCTG
>CAUYON010188521.1:0-16403 GCA_963573935.1 Arctocebus calabarensis | reverse complement strand
GTGCTGTGGCATCACAGCTCACAGCAACCTCCAATTCCTGGGCTCAAGCGAGTCTCTTGCCTCTGCCTCCCAAGTAGCTGGGACTACAGGCGCCTGCCACAACGCCCGGCCATTTTTTGGTTGCAGCCGTTATTGTTGTTTGGCGGGCCCGGATTGGATTCGAACCTGCCAGCTCAGGTGTACATGGCTGGCGCCTTAGCCCGTTGAGCCACAGGCGCCGAGCCTAATTAAAAGTTTTGAGGGTAGCTCAGCGCCTGTCCTGAGGTAATAACCAAAGATGCACACAAATATTTAGTGCAAAGGTCACCATAGTATTGTTTATAACATTAAAATGTAGAAACAGGCTGGGCTTGGTGGCTCAAGACTATAATCCCAACACTCCAGGAGGCTGAGGTGGGCTGACTGCCTCAGCTCACAAGTTCAAGACCAGCCTGAGCTAGAGCAAGACCACGTCTCTAAAAACATAGCTGGGCATTGTGGCAGGCACCTATAGTTCCAGCAACTTTGGAGGCTGAGACTAGAGAATCGCTGAGCTCAAGAGTTTGAGATTGCTGTTAGCTATGATGTCACAGCACTCTACCGAGGGTAACAAAGTAAGACTGTCTCAAAAAATATTTTGAGACAATATAAATGTCTAACATATATATATATTTAAAATAAATGTCTAAAATAAAAGAAACAAACATAAAGTATGTACACAAGTATACAAGCAGGAAAAAGGCCAGGAAGTTATACAGGAAGTATTAAAAATGGTCCTCAGAGTGAAGTTTATCAATAATTATTATTTTGTGGGGTGTTTTTTTTTTTTTTGGCAGTTTTTGGCTGGGGCCAGGTTTGAACCTGCCACCTCTGGTATATGGGGCTGGTGCCCTACTGCTTAAGCCAAAGGCACCACCCAATAATTATTATTTTGGCTCAGCACCTATAGCTCAGCGGCTATGGCACTGGACACATAGAGGGGACAGGAGCGGGTTCAAATCCAGCCCAGGCCTGCCAAACAACAATGACAACTACAACAAAAAAATAGCTGGGCATTGTGGTGGGCACCTATAGTCCCAGCTACTTAGGAGGCTGAGGCCAAAGAATCATTTAAGCTCAAGCGTTTAAAGTTGCTTTTAGCTGTGACACCTTGGCATGCTACTGAGGGTGTTATAGTGAAACTCTGTCTCAAATAATAATAATAATTATTAATTAATTGACAATTATTTTGTGCTTAGGTTTCTAAATTTTCTAAATTAATCTGTTAATTTTGTGATAAAAATCTAAATTGTGGCCAATGAATTAGGATGATCTTGTTATACACATAAGTGAAAACAACAGGATATAAAATTAAATGGGCAATATGGCTTCTTTATTAGAAGGAAGAAAACAGTGATAAAGAAAAGGAAGGAAAGGGAGAAAAGAAAACCTCGGACATGGGCGGCGCCTGTGGCTCAAAGGAGCAGGGCACCAGCCCCATATACCTGAGGAGTGGGTTCAAACTTGGCCCCGCCAAAAACTGCAAAAAAAAAAAACCCACAGAAAACAAGCAAACAAACAAACAAACAAACCAAAAAAAACCTCAGACATTTAACATCAATTTAGCTACAATCGGTGAGATGAGTGGTCTTATTTTGTTCTTCATATTTTCCTAAATTTTCAGATCAATTTTATGTTGAACATGTATTGGAGAAAAAGGCTATTTCAGTAATGTTACTATTGCCACTTTGTTGGAATTTTCACCCAACACATTAGTAAACTATACCCTAGTTACTCACAAAAATCTCTAGCCACAGCACATCCCAATTTAGACTGGGGGAGGGAAAGAGAATGAGGCTAAATGCTTCTATTTCAAAATAAAAACTGAATTTGGTCCTAAAAAGATACTTGGTGAAGTTACTAAGTATACTTATGTCTTCCCTATTCAGAATCAAGATACCACCACTGTGTTTTAAGACTCAGAGAGTGGAAGGCTGAATAGGAGTCCAATACCATCTAGCTTTAACATAGTGTAAAGCTGTCCCCTTCTTTACATGAGAACAAATGGTCACCTAAGACCTTCCAGGGGGCAGGGCCTCAGCCTTCCACACAGTGGGAGGGGGCAGCGCAGCCCCTGCCAGCTTTTTCCGGACACAGGGGCTAAGGCCCCTGAAAGCATTGCCTGGTCCTGCTGTCCCCGCACCTAGGTCACAGCTGCACCGCCAGGAGGCAGGCTGGCCACAGACCCAGAAGCCACATGGCCATGCAGGGGCTCACCCACCTTTAGCCTACCTGGGGCTGCCAGCCAGGGGACTGCACTACAGGCTGCAAGTTCAAGGGGGCCTGGCACTGCCCACACACATTAAACAAACAAGAAATGCAGTATCAGTCTGGATTGAAACGCCTCTTTTAAATCACACCAAAATATTACCTTTTCTTTCAAAGCTTTCCTCTCTGACAAAGCAAACGAGAGCCAGGAACTTTGTCACCTCTTTTAAATAAAGAACTGTTGTATTATTCAGCTTTATAATGGCTGTTGATTCCTTGTCATAAGGAGTTCCTGCTCCATCTTCTTTGAGACTAAATGGGGACAGAAACCAAAACGTATTTGACCATTGAGAAAGAACTACATATTGTAAGCCAGTGATAGTAACCAGCTTTGACACACACAAAAATGATAATCATAGTAAGTCGTTCACATTTGCAATGACTTTCAGCAAAAGATCTCAGAAACACAGTCACAAGAACAGACACAGTCCATGATAGTCGTGTGGTGAACGTCTGTCTGCTCCAGCCATTTATCAGGGACCTGACAAAGGAAGGTGAGGGTGGATGAGATGAGCGCTTTCCCCTCCTGGGTGGTGTTCTCATGACAGAACAGCCAGCTGTCAAAAGCCAGGCCACAAAAGACCAAGAAAGCTGGAGAACTGCTGCAAATTAAAGGAGTCTAAGAATCATGATAGCCACATGCTGGACTGGACCCCGGATCGGGGAATCACTGTTATAAAAGAAGTGGGACATTGGTTAAAATCTGGATGTAGTCCATATATTAGATGATAGTGTAGCCATGCTAAATTTGCTTAATTTAATAATTGTGATCCTATAAAAGAATGTCCTTGCTCGTAACAGATACATGCTCAAGTAGTTAAGATCAAAGCATCATGTTGTCTAAACTTATATTCAAATGGGTCACTAAAAACAAAGAGACAAGCAAAATGTATTAGAAAAAAAGAGATACAGCAAATATGGCTAGCTGTTAAAACGGGGGATCTCAGGGAAGGATAGGTAGGCGTATCACTCTTAAAACATTTTCTGTACACTTGAAATTTTTTCAAAATAGACAGTTAATATATTGGTCTACTTAAGGAAAGTGGGTCTATAAACACAAATGACTTGGGTTTAAATCCTAGCTCTGCTATTTACTATACGAACTTGGATAAGCTGAGTAACTTGAGTCTCATTTTCCTCACATTATAATAACAGTAATTACTTCAAAGTTTCCTAATGAAGATTAAATGAAATAATGATATAGTGCCAAGCATAATGTGGAGAACATGAAATGTACAACAAATGATAATTGCTATTATTATTATTATTATTATGGCTTTACTGATCAAAACTGGACCTTTTGAAGACATTGTTGTAATAAGAGTTACAAATCCTTTCCTTGTAGGTATAAAACACTTCCCTGTATATTTTCCCCTTATCTATATGTAAACTAAACATAAATTTTCTGATAAATTTTTACTCCTTAAATTATGAAAAACTGACCAGAAACTTGACTTAATTGGAATTGTGCTAAACTTCTTTCACAGGAGTTAGCATTTATTAAACATTTGCCTTAGTTCTTATCATGCATTACCCACTGTTTGCCGTAAGAACCTCTAAGCTAGGTACTGAGGAAGCTGAGGCTGGGGGAAATTAGATAACTTGGGCAAAGCTGATGGGGTAGAGCTAGGACCTCCAATGGAGATCTAATTTCAAAGTTAATGCTTTAATTTTAGGGGGTAGGGCGACAAGCCACCTGTCATAAAAAGCCTGAATTTGATGGCGCCTGTGGCTTAGTGAGTAGGGCGCTGGCCCCATATACCGAGGGTGGGTTTAAACCTGGCCACAGCCAAACTGCAACAAAAAAATAGCCAGGCGTTGTGGCAGGTGCCTGTAGTCCCAGTTATTTGGGAGGCTGAGGCAAGAGAATCACCTAAGCCCAAGAGCTGGAGGTTGCTGTGAGCTGTGACACCCTGGTACTCTTCCGAGGAGTGACAAAGTGAGACTCTGTCTCTAAAAAAAAACCCTGAATTATAGGGTATTTTAAGAGAAATGAAGTTTTTTAGTTTTGAGAGTATTTTGAACTGCCATATCTACCATATATACATGGCCATTTAAAAGTAAACTGTGGAAGTTACTTTTCTTTAAAAAAGCATTCAACTCACTATAACCTGCCGAAACATTAAAGAAAAATCTTTCAAGTACTAGAACTCAAATATTAAAGATGATTTCACAAGATTCTTAACTTCTATTGTTCTATTTTTAGCTACTGTTTTTTTGCTTGTAAGTAATGTGCCAAGAACAATAAACTGAAACGTTTGAATTTTTTTTACCCAATAAAGAAAATGCCTTTAAAATTTCCAATTAGACTAAGTGGCTCATGCCTAAAATAGTAGCACTCTGGGAGACTGAGGCAGGCGGATCCTTTGAGTTCAGGAGTTCAAGACCAGCCTAAGCAAGAGCCAGACCCCATCTCTACTAAAAACAGAAAAACTAGCCAGGTGTTGTGGTGGGCGCCTGTCATCCCAGGCACTCAGGAGACTGAGCCAGGAGGATCACTTAAGCCCAGGAGTAAAGAGGTTGTTGTAAGCTGTGATGCCATTGCACTCTATCCAGGGCACAGTGAGATTATGTCTCGAAAAAAAATTAAATTAATAAAATTTGCAATTAAAGATAATTCTATGTACTCATTAAACACTATTTGTTAATAGCACTAAATAACAGGAAAATTTTTAGGAGATAATTAATGTTAAACAGAAAAAAAGCAGTATAAAAAATACACTGTATATACAAAGTAATTTCATTATCCTAAAAACTACACATAGAAATAAGAATAAAATATATAGGGGAGGGGAGGAGGGAGGATGGGTGGAGGGAGGATGATTGGTGGGATCACACTTACGGTGCATCTTACAAGGGTACAAGTAAAAATTACTAAATGTAGAATATAAGTGTCTTCATATAGTGATTAAAAGGCCATGAAGGCTATGTTAAATAGTTCAATGAAAATATTTCAGATTGTATATAAAGTCAGCACATTGTGCCCCTTGATTGCACCAATATACACAATTATGATTTAATAAAAATTAAAAAATATATATCAACATGGCAAGATAATAGGCTATTTTAATTTTATTCTTTTACTTTTATGTATTTTCTACAATGAACATGTATTATTTTCATAACCAGAAAAAAGTAAACAAACAAAAAAAAATAAAAGAAACTCCCCACTAAAAAACATCAAGTAGAAATTGGTAAGGTTTTGTAACTGCAAAAACTATGTTCTACTTCTCAAGTTTTCATCTGCAAATGTTAAAACATAAGAGGGAATGTATTTCACAGCGTGTGTGGGGTGTACTTGTAGGCCTGCTGGGGAGAGATCCCCGTGGCATCAGGTCACCTGCTTTGCACTGGTCTCCACTGGACAGCTGGGAAAGCAAGGCAGGGCAGCAAGACCTCTGGTTACCAGCCACCTCCAGCTGCGGTGACTCAGAGGGCCCTAGGATCTGCTCACAGCCCTGCCTGCCTCCTGCCACCTTTCCAGCAAACAAGCTGGAGAAACACCAGAGCCCACAAGCCATTTGTGACCCACACTGGTTCTTACTGACTCCTGTGGGTTCTTGGCAACTCTGTACTCCACATGGAAAAACAATGTGATAGCAAAGCCCAGCTTCCTCCTCCTGCTCCCCTCCCCCCATGTTTGTTTTAGCTGGGCAAAAGGAACTCTGATTAACGTCATTTACATGAACAACTTACAATCTAATTACCATATGACACAATAATGATCATGCCTATCGTTAGGTATGCGCCAGATTAACTGTGTTGCTCATTATACTTGATTACTTTGGCAATCTAGACTGTAATCAGCATACATTCAGCTCCCATGCCTATTTCAAGGTTACCTACTTACAGTATCAAAATAATAGAATACTGCGGGGCAGTCATCTTGGGCAATAATAAGGTCTATTTCTGAAGCCAGACAGCAGTGTTTAATAATAACTTACTAAAATAAATTATGGCAACTACATTTATCCAGGGCTACCAGGTTAAGGCACATTATGAGCCTTACGAAGTTCATGCTCACTGAAATCCTGTGCGGGTTTCCCTATTTCATAACGGAAGGGACTTTGGGGGGAGTGGTGTTTGTGTATAACAGAGTTAACAGATAGAACTGAGTGGGAAAAGGATTTTCAGACAGGAGAAAGAAATGATGAGATGGAGACTCTCAGAGCCGTGTGAAGTAAGTGTAAGCCACAGTGAGTAAAGAGGAGGATGAACAAAAGTTTTGCCTCACCACTGACAGGGTGAAGACACAAGAGCCAATATGAACAGGCAGCAACATCTTTTTTTTTTTTTTTTTTTTGCAGTTTTTAGCTGGGGCCAGGCTTGAACCTACCACCCCCTGGTATATGGTGGGGCCGACACCCTACTCTTTGAGTCACAGGTGCCGCCCAACACCTTGACGTCTTAAACAAAGAACTAGCTCACACCCATTCACTCCCTGCAACACCTATTCAGCAAATTTGTAATCATGTAGAATTATTTGACTGGCAATATAATCAACTCTCCCCACTCCTTGTCTATTACATAATATTTTAAGTAAATAGGAATTACTGTTTTCTAAGAATGTATAACTATTATGATAAATAGCAATAATTAGCATGTAATGTTTGCTTAGTTTTATAATATTCCATTACCCATGAGACAATCAAAAATTTATTTTTTAAAAAAGCAGTTTTTCCTGTAACAAAGAGGTAAAGAGAAATGTTAGAAAGAATATTTATTTAGTGTTCAGTGAACTATTAGTCTCTTCCAAAGTGTATCAAACATCAAGCTATGTTTTTGCTTTTGCAGTTTTTGGCCGGGGCTGGGTTTGAACCCGCCACCTCCAGCATATGGGGCTGGTGCCCTACTCCTCTGAGCCACAGGTGCGGCTCAAACATCAAGCTATGTTGATAGACATTTCAGCAAAGTCTCAGGAATCAGTCAGAACTGGGTTCTAATTCAAGACTGAACCCCTCTGAACTCTGGTTTCCCCATCTGTGAGGTGACTGCAATTCAGCTGACCCTTGAACTACACAGGTTGTCTCCTGAGACACAGATTTCCTTCTGCCTCTGCCACTCCTGAGACAGCCAAGCTCCTCTTCCTCTGCCTTTCCAAGGTGAAGATGACAAGGATAAATACCTTTATGACAAACCATTGCCACTTAATACGAAATTTATTTTGTCTTCCTTACGATTTTCTCAATAACATTTCCTTTACTCTAGCTTATTTTAAGAATACAGTACATAACACATATATTGATAACATATAAAATATGTATTTATTGATCAACAGTTCATGCTATCAGTAAGGCTTCCAGGCAATAGTAATCTATTAGTAGTTACACTGGTGGGGGGCGGGGTGTTTAAGAGTTATATGTAGCTTTTCAACTGCATAGAGAGTTGACGCCCCTGATCCCTACTTTGTTCAAGGGTCAAATGTAGTTACTGCCTCATGGAAGAGTTGAGAATTAAATTACAATGATGCAGGCCTAAGACTACTAGCACAATGCCAGGCATTTGCTCAGTAATTGTTATTAGCATTGAATGCTAAATGGTGTATTTATTTGTGGATCTCAGTGTTTTACAAAGTTAAATAAGTAAATGCAAAATGTCTCAAAAATTATGCAAGAAAGAATGGGTGGCTCGGCACCTGTGGCTCAATGGGCTAAGGTGCCAGCCACGTACACCCGAGCTGGCGGGTTCGAATCCAGTCCTGGCCCACCAAACAATGACAGCTGCAACCAAAAAATGGCCGGGTGTTGTGGTGGGCGCCTGTAGTCCCAGCTACTTGGGAAGCAGAGGCAAGAGACTCGCTTGAGCCCAGGAATTGGAGGTTGCTGTGATGCCATAGCACTCTATCCAGGGTGACAAAGCTTTAGGCTCTGTCTCCAAAAAAAAAAAAAAAAAGATAGAAAAAGAAAGAAAGAAAGGATGGTTGATTGTGGCCAGGAAGAATTTTTTATGGGGCTTGGTGCCCATAGCACAGTGGTTATGGTGCCAGCCACATACACCGAGGCTGGCATGTTCAAAACTGGTCTGGGCCAGCTAAAACAACGACAACTGCAACAAAAAATAGTTGGGCACTGTGGCAGGTGCTTATAGTCCCAGCTACTTGGGAAGCTGAGGCAACAGAATTGCTTAAGAAGAGCTAGAGGTTGCTGTGAGCTGTGACACCACAGCGCTCTACTGAGGGCAACAAAGAGAGATTCTATCTCAAAAAATAAAAAGAGGGGCAGTGCTTGTCGCTCAAGGAGTAGGGCGCCGGGCCCATATACCAGAGGTGGTGGGTTCAAACCCAGCCCTGGCCAAAAACTGAAGAAAAAAAAAGTGTTATGGCTGGGCACAGGGGCTAATGTCTGCAACCCCCAGCACTTTGGGAAGCCAAGGTGGGAAGATTGCTTGAGGCCAGGAGTTTAAGACCAGCTCAGGCAACTCAGACCAGCTCAAGGTCCTCTGTACAAAAAAATAATATAATAATTAGCTAGTGAGGTGATGCATACCTGTAGTGGCCTGTAGTCCCAGCTACTCAGGAGGCTGAAATTAATCACTTGGTCTCAGGAGGTCAAGGTTACAATGAGCTATGTTTAGCACCACCGTACCCCAGCCTAGGCAACAGAGCAAGATCCTGTCTCAAAAAAAAGAATATCTTACTTACCCGTAAATACAAGAGATGTCAATAACTACATCTATCATGTCACAGCAGAGCTCATAAGTTTGCATGTCCACTGGGGTACTATCAGTTGCAATATAAATTTTACTGACCACATCAAACAGAAATGCCTTTTCAATTCCAGAATTCTGA
This sequence comes from Arctocebus calabarensis, assembly GCA_963573935.1. Taxonomy (NCBI): domain Eukaryota; kingdom Metazoa; phylum Chordata; class Mammalia; order Primates; family Lorisidae; genus Arctocebus; species Arctocebus calabarensis. The sequence goes on along the minus strand of CAUYON010188521.1, from coordinate 7,330 downwards.
AATTTAAAAAAAAAAAAAATTGCCTTAAAGCAACAGCTGATTTCAAACCATTTTTGATTACATAAAATTATATGCTACCCTCTATATAAAATATGAATGAACAAAAATTAACAGAAATTTAACTTGCCACATTTTATTAGGATTTAAACTTCACTGTCATAACTTCTTTATGATGGACTTGCATAAGAAATGAAATGTAGAATTATCATGAGTTATTTATTTTAGGTAGGCAAATTGGGCAATATTTTCTAACTCTTGGAGATATGCCTGCAGTTAGGAAAACACCAAATAAAAACACTCATTTTACTGCCTATAAATTGAAAAATAAAATTTGAAAATCTAAATAAACTCATTCAAAATTGCATAGTGACAAAATAAATTCGAAGACAACCAACAGGTCTGCCTCAATTCAACTCCATAGAGGTCTGCCTGGAATTGGTGGTTTGTAGGACTCCATACTTCATTAACAAAGTGTTAAACATATAAAAAGCTACTCAAGGCTAGCCCGATGTCTCTATTAAAAATTAAAAAGATTAGGTCAGTGTGCTGGCAGATACCTATAGCCCCAGCCTCTCAGAAGGCTGAGGCAAGAAAGATCACTTGAGCCCAGGAATTTGAGGTTGCTGTGAGCTATGACAATGACACCGTTGTACTCTAGTCTGGGTGACAGAGCAAGAGTCTGTCTCAGTAAAAAAAAAAAAAAAAACCTATTCAACAGTGTATATCTTATCACTAAAACCAAGTTTTATGCTCCCTACCATTGGTAAGGCCCTGCTAATATTGAATGATTACCAGTAAGTTTAATATATGACCCAATTATAACAATGAAGTTCTGGAATCCATTCAGGGAGTTAAATTTAAAGGATCTGGCTCGGCGCCTGTGGCTCAACGGGCTAAGGTACCAGCCACGTACACCCGAGCTGGTAGGTTCGAATCCAGCCCGAGCCCACCAAACAACAATGACGGCTGCAACCAAAAAAAAAAATGGCCGGGTGTTGTGACGGGCGCCTGTAGTCCCAGCTACTTGGGAGGTGGAGGCAAGAGACTCGCTTGAACCTAGGAATTGGAGGTTGCTGTGAGCTGTGATGCCACGGCACTCTATCCAGGGTGACAGCTTGAGGCTCTGTCTCAAAAAAAAAAAAAAAATTTAAAGGATCTAACACAATCCTAGGAGTAGTGTGCACCTGTGGTCCCAGCTACTTGGGAGGCTTTGCGTGAGCTTAGGAGTTTGAATTTGGCCTGAGCAACATAAGAGACCCCCCATCTCAAAAATGAATGATTCAAACAATATGCAGGAGTAATCTTTAAAAGTAATACTTCCTTGAAGTGCTATGGGAGCAAGCAGAAATAAGATCTTTTTCACTGTTATGATGCTATTTTCAAATTTTCCAAATGACTCAAACAGAAGCATATTAGTTACTTACTGAAATAAAGATGTTTAGCAAATTCTCCAGAGTTGGGAGTTGTGGAATCAGTTTCTGAACCACTTTGCTAAAAGCTTCAAATATTGAATGATCATAAATGCTTGTCAGATAAAAGCTGAAAGAAGAAACAAGACCAGTAATCTGCCTTCTACGCCTGCAGTTCTAACACACAAACCTCAGCCCCTCAGAGTAATAGTGACCTCAATACATAAGGGCAATCTTAACGAGCCACTCCTCCGGCCTTCCACAAAGCCAGAACAGGACCTCTTCTTACCTGCTGCCTGCAGGCTTAGCAGGGCAGTAGTAGGCGGTGTCCACACCAGCCTCCTGACAGTCTGCCCGAGAACCCCCATGGGTCATCTGCACACATCTTCTTAGGGTGTCCAATCAGTTTATATTATTGATATTGAGGCATCTGATTTTTGTTTCATTTCCCAATTTGAAAAATGAATGATGCGGCTCAGCGCCTGTGGCTCAACGGGCTAAGGCACCAGCCACGTACACCTGAGCTGGTGGGTTCGAATCCAGCCTCCGGACCCGCCAAGCAACAATGACAGCTGCAACCAAAAAATGGCCAGGCGTTGTGGCGGGCGCCTGTAGTTCCAGCTACTTGGAAGGCGGAGGCAAGAGACTCGCTTGAGCCCAGGAATTGGAGGTTGCTGTGAACTGTGAAGCCACAGCACTCTATCCAGGGTGACAGCTTGAGGCTCTGTCTCAAAAAAAAAAAATTAGGCATTGTGGTGCCTGTAGTCCCAGCTATTCGAGAGGCTGAGGCAAGAGAATTGCTTAAGCCCAAGAGTTTGAGGTTGCTGTGAGCTGTGACACCATGGCACCTACGGAGGGCAACATAGACTGTCTCAAAAAAAAAAAAAGTTCATCAGCCTGGCATAGTGGCTCACACCTGTAATTCTAACACTTGGGAGTCTGAGGAGGGTGGATTGCCTGAGCTCACAGGTTCAAGACCAGCCTGAGCCAGAGTAAGACCCCCCTCTCTTAAAAAAAAAAAAAAAGCCGGGCATTGTAGCAGGCACCTGTAGTCCCAGCTACTCAGGAGGCTGAGGCAAGAGGTGATCACTTGAATCCAAGAGTTTGAGGTGACTGAGCTGAGATTCCTCGACACTTAATGAAGGTGACCAAGTGAAACTCAAAAGAATAAATGTTCATCAAAGCAACCATCACAGCTACTAAGAATCTCATAATTTGATTCACTTAATACTTGGGCTCTACAGCCTGGGCTATTTTGAGCGTCATCACTGTCAGAAGATAAAATCCAGTTAATTTAGTAAACATATTCCTTAAGATACCTGAATAATGCTTTAAAAAAAAAAACAAAAAACTGAGCCAGACTAAAGCTCAGCTTTCCTCTTATCTGCCGTCTTGCATCAAACTTTCATACTGGGTCTCCCTGTGTTACCCAGGCTACAGTGCAGTGTCTAGTCACAGGCATCATTTTATAATATAGCCTGAAACTTCTGGCCTCAAGTGATTATTTTGCCTCAGCCTCCTTGAGTGGCTGGGATTACAGGTACACACATGCACCCAGTATAGGCTTTCAGCCTTTAGTCCCAGCTACTTGAGAGGCTGAGATAGCCTGTAGTATTAAGTAGGTCTTTTACAGTTTCTTAGCCCTTGTCCCGTGAAAGTACACAATTTTTATTCTCTTGGCTCAATCAGCAGTGTATTTTTGTATTTGTATGATATTAGCAGTTGAGAGTTTCTCTAGAGGAGGTGCTTCAAGTAAAACATGCTGAAAACAATTGCCTACGGATTTTGTTTTTACTTTTAGGTGGTCATATGTAAAAGTATGCTATTACAGATAATATTATCATCACAGTTGCTATATTGCAACTAAATGTTGCAGATGTGTAATATCTGGTGCCATTTCTGTGAAATACTTTACTAACAACAGTATGATACTTTTTTTTTTCCTTTGAGACAGTCTCAAGCTGCTACCCTGGGTAGAGTGCTATAGCATCACAGCTCACAGCAACTTGAAACTCTTGGGCTTAAGCCATTCTCTTGCCTCAGCCTCCTAAGTAGCTGGGACTACAGGCGCCCGCCACAACGCCCAGCTATTTTTTGGTTGTAGTTGTCTTTTGGTGGGCCCGGGCTTGATTCAAACCCGCCAGCTCCAGTGTGTGTGGCTGGCACCGTAGCTGCTTGAGCTACAGGCGCTGAGCCAAGTATGATACTTTTAATCAGACTGTTCAGTTGAAAATGTAGTAAAAAGTGTTACTTTTGGTGATGAACAGTTCACCTGTTGTTATTATATTTGGAAATCTAAATGGCAAAAATCTCCCTTTCAAATTTACTTTGCAAATGATTTGAGTTTCAGCCCCATAGCTGTTCTGTTTTCAGTATTCATGTTTCTTTTCTTTTTTTTTTTTTTTAAAGAGACAGAGTCTCACTCTGTCGCCCTTGGTAGAGTGCAGTGGCGTCATGGCTCACAGCAACCTCCAGCTCCTGGGCTTAGGCCATTCTCTTGTCTCAGGCACCTGCCACAACGCCCGGCTATTTTTTTGTTGCAGTTCGGCCAGGGCCGGGTTTGAACCGCCACCCTTGGAATATGGGGCCGGTGCCCTACTCACTGAGCCACAGGTACCGCCTGAATATTCATGTTTCTTTTTCTAAAATTGTTTTCCTGCTTTTTCTTGCTGCCCCTGATTTGATTTATGAGCAATTTTTGTTCCTTTTCATCTGGCAGTGTATTTTCCTGAGAAGGGTTGCTAGATTTTCTCATTTTCCAAATAAACGTTGAATTAATGTAGTGAGGAAAAACTAGATTTGGGGAGGTTTGAGGAATGAATGAAAGAGACTAGAAAAAGAAGTAAGTATCGAATATACATAACTTCTTTTAAGAAGTTTGGCTCTGAAATTCGCAAGAAATAATGAGAGCATGTTTATTTAAGATAGAAGGAGAAGCACAAGCATATTTAAATCTCCCTACTTAGAAGCCAAAATCACATACTACCTCAGGGCAGTCTGATCACATACAAAGGAATGTGAGGATGGTTTTTAAGTTTTACCCTGCCCTGAAAGACAGGGAGAACTCTAAAGTACTTTTGTGATTTTTTTCTACATACTAAATTCATTTGATAATTTTTCTTGTCCATGGTTCCCACTTTTCAGGTCTTTTATGGCTGCCTGTTTAATCAAAGTTGTACTCTTAAGAATGGTGCATTTTTATGACTCTCATCCACCACAAAGCATAGTTGTGATAGGAGCATCAGCTTATTTTGAGAAATTAACGTGTTTCTAAAAGATGATTTTTCTCTTCACACCTTTATCATTAATACTTCCTTGCCAAACCTAACTAGGATCCTCACAACCACTATTAGAGAAAACAGTTGGTGCTTGACCAGGAGGTCAGACTTGAATCGTACTTGTCCATCTGTTGTTGCCCAATTGTATTTATCAATGTACATCACCTAGAACAGGTGAAATCTGAGATCTTTGAATTCCATTAGATTACTTTAGTGAGGAAAGTTATAACTGCAAATAGAGGAAAATGCACAAGGACAGAAAAGAAACTGACACCTTATGGCAAAAAATACCACCCCCCCCAAAGTAGAAAATCCAATTCTGACATAGTTATGAGCTAAATTTCTGTTACCTGAAGTTATTTTCATCCCATTATCTAATAAATGAGAACTTTGTAGAGAAAGATTGGCATGATAAAAATACAAAATAGTATTTTTTATCAGGCTTAGCACCTATAGCCCAATCAGCTAAAGGGACCAGCCAGGGCAGCACCTGTGGCTCATTGAATAGGGCGCCAACTCCATATACTGAAGGTGGTGAGTTCAAACCCGGCCTCGGTCGAACTGCAAAACAGAAAATTAGTCGGGCATTGTGGCAGGCGCCTGTAGTCCCAGGTACTCAGGAGGCTGAAGCAAGAGAATCACCTAAGCCCAGTAGTTGGAGGTTGCTGTGAGCTGTGTGATGGCACGGCACTCCACCAAGGGCGATAAATTAAGACTCTGTGTCTACAAAATAAATAAATGAAGGGACCAGCCACATACACTAAAACTGGCAGATTCGAATCCAGCCTGGGCCTGCCAAACAACAATAACCGCTGCAACCAAAAAATAGCCGAGCCTTGTGGCAGGTGCCTGTAGTCCCTACTGCTTGTGAGGCGGAGGCAGGAGAATCGCTTGAGTCCAGGAGTTGGAGGTTGCTGTGAGCTGTGATGCAACAGCACTCTATCCAGGGCAACAGCTTGAGGCTCTGTCTCAAAAAAAAAAAAAAGCTCAGTGCCTGCGGCTCAAGCGGCTAAGGCGCCAGACACATACTCCTGAACTGGTGGGTTCGAATCCAGCCTGGGCCCGCCAAACAATAACCGCTGCAACCAAAAAATAGCTGGGCCTTGTGGCGGTGCCTGTAGTCCCAGCTGCTTGGGAGGTGGAAGCAGGAGGATCGCTTGAGTCCAGGAGTGGGAGTTTGCTGTGAGCTGTGATGCCACAGCACTCTACCCAGGGGAACAACTTAAGGCTCTGTCTCAAAAAAAATTTTTTTTAAATACCTTTGATAAAATAGCTTAAAGGAAGTTTGTTACTGGCACCATAACTCCGTCTGTCTGGTCCAACTGTGGTTTGGGGTATTTTCCCCCCTATTCTTGACCAATGTGTCCTCTGGATCAAGTTTTTGTGTTTGTTTTATTTTTTAAGAAACAAAACCTTGCTATGTGGCCCAGGCTGGAGTGCAGTGGCCAATGATCACTGCAGCCTCCAAGTGGGCTCAAGTGATCCTCCTGCCTCAGCCTCCTATGTAGCTGGGACTACAGGCACATATTATACCAAGCTAGATGATTTTTTATTCCTTTTAGAGACAGAGTCTTCATCTGTTGCCCAGGCTGTTCTCAAACTCTTAAGCAGTTCTGCCTCAGCCTCCTGAGTTCTGGGATCGTGGGCATGAGCCATTGATCCTCATTCTAATGGAATTTGCTTTTATGAAATGTGCCCAGGAATAACCTGATGTATTTCTAAGAAAGGACAAAATGTGACTGCCAGTTGAGTTAACATTACAAGCTACAGTTTAGTGCACAGTCCCATACGTCCAGAGTGAGTGCTCAAAACTCAAAAATTTCAGGCTAACACCTGATGGTGTCCAGGCTAGTATCTGTACTTGGCAAAGGTAAGACTTTTAGCCCAATAGTCTTCTACCACTTCAACAGTTTGTAAGGAGGAAAGACATGAAAATAATAAATGTTGGGGGATGACTGGCTCAGTGGGTAGGGTGCCAGACCCATATACCGAGGGTGGCAGGTTCAAACCCAGCCCTGGCCAGCTAAAACAGCAGTGGCAACTACAACGAAAAATAGTTGGGCATTGTGGAGGGCGCCTGTAGTCCCAGCTACTCGGGAGGCTGAGGCAAGAGAATCACTTAAGCCCAAGAATTGGAGGTTGCTGTGAGCTGTGATGTAACAGCACCCAACTGAGGGTGACAAAGTGAAACTCTGTCTCAAAATAATAATAAATGTTTAACAGTAAGTCCTCATTGTCAGGAGCCTACATTTAAAGCCAGATTCAGAGAGCTGTTTTAATACCTCGGTTTACTGTTAACTATTTAAGGTAGATTATTCATGTTAACTCTTAACTTAATGACTCTTCAGTCTGAGATAAAAGAAACTTCTTAAAGATTGTTGGTTTGCATTCCTGAACCCAAATAGAAATTCAAACTATGTATGGCCCATTGTAGCTTGAAGTAACCTAAATATTTAGACTATATATTGGTCCAATGTAGTGTTCACTTAAAATGCATTTAAGCAGGCTTGGTGCCTGTGGCTCAACGGGCTAAGGCGCCAGCCACGTACACCTGAGCTGGCGGGTTCGAATCCAGCCCCAGGACCCGCCAAACAACAATGACGGCTGCAACCAAAAAATGGCCGGGCGTTGTGGCGGGCGCCT
>CAUYON010188517.1:0-37684 GCA_963573935.1 Arctocebus calabarensis | reverse complement strand
TAATGGTGAAAGGTGTGGGTCCAGTTTCAGTCTTCTACAGACATATCATATTGTGTTAATCCATTTACCAATTATGAACACTGGGCTGCCTCTACTTTTTGGCTAGTATATATAATGCTACTATGAATATTCTTATAGGTTTTTGTATGAACACATTTTCAATTCTCTAGGATATGTATTTAAGAGTGGAACTGCTGGGTCAAAGAATAACTCTATATTTAATTTTTTGAACAACTGCCAAACTGTTTTCCAAAGTAGCTGCACCATCTTACACTCCCACCAACAGCACATGAGGGTTGAAATACCTCTAAATCCTTACCAACGTGACAGTAACAGACAAGGGTTACTGCCTATCTCTATATTTTAGCCAACCTGATAGGTGTGAAATATCTCATTATGGTTTTGATTTGCAATTTCCTGATGACTAATAATATTGAGCATCTCTCACAGGCTTATTGGCCATTTATATACCTTCTTTAGAAACAATGTTTCTTTAGATTCTTTGCCCATTTTTAAAATTTGGTTATTTGTCTTTAAATTAAAAAGTTGTAAGAGTTCTTTATACATTCTAGATGCAAGTCCTTTGCAGATATAAAATTTATAAATATCTTCTTCCATTCTATGAGTTGTCTTTTCACTTTTTTTTTTTTTAAGAGACAGAGTCTCACTATGTCATCCTTAGTAGAATGTCATGGTGTCACAGCTCACAGCAACCTCAAACTCTTGGGCTTAAGTGATTCTCTTGCCTCAGCCTCCCGAGTAGCTGGGACTACAAGCGCCTGCCACAATGCCTGGCTATTTTTTTGTTGTAGTTGTTATTGTTGTTTAGCTGGCCCAGGTGGGCTCGACCCCGCCAGCCTCGGTGTTTGTGGCCAACGCCCTACTCACTGAGCTACAGGCACCGAGCCTGTCTTTTCACTCTTAAAAATCTTTTCTCTTTTAATTCATTTTTGTCTTTAACTCTCTGGTCTCTGACTAATCTTTCAACTTTCTTGATAGCATCCTTTGAAGCATAAAAGTTTTTCATTTTGCTAATATCTAATTTATTATTGTTTCTACTGCTTGTGGTTTTGGTGTCATTCTAAGAAATCATTACCTAAACAAAAGCCATGAAGATTTTCAAAGCATTTTATAGCCTTGTGTCTCACATTTAGGTCTATAATCAATTTTGAATTACTTTTTACATATAGTGTGATAAAGGATCCAATTTCATTCTTTTACATATAGATACATAGTTGTCTCGGCACCATTTGTTGAAAAGACTATATTTTATCTTCATTGAACAGTGTTGGCACTCTTGTCAAAAACCAGTTGACCGTGAATGTATAGATTTATTTTGAGACACTCAATTCTATTCCATTGATCTACATGTCTACCCTTATACTAGTACATTGTTTTGATTACTATAGCAATGTAGTAAGTTTTGAAATCAGGAAGCATAAGTCTTCCAATTTTGTTCTATTTAAGATTGCCTTCCTTATTCAGGATTCCTTGCATTTTCATATGAATTTCAAGATTAGCTTGTTAATATTTTGCCAAAGGGGGAGCGGGACAGCTAGGATCTTGACAAAAATTGTGTTACACTTATGGTCAGCAGAGTATACTTTCAGCCAGCTTTGGCTTAGAGAGGTCCTTATAAGACATGGGTTTAAACTGTCTTGGCTTTTTTAATCTGTGAAAACATATTTGCCATCAAATCCACTAGTTATTTTATTATAGGTAATGTAGGATTAATGTGTAAATGGAAGTGAAGGTTCAGCCTGCATAATCTGTTGATTTTGGTTACTTGTATACTCTGCTGACAGCTGCTCTATAAACATTTGTTAAGATAAAACACTGAGCTGCGGGTCTTCCATCCAAAGCACACCTAAGCATTTGTCAATATGGCAAGACACTAAGGGGACGGGAGTGTCAGGAAGACAGTGAGGCAGAGGCTGTTGTACGTTTTCTCCTCCCCCCCAAAGGTTTTATTTTTCTCTTCTGCATCTTCTCTTTTACAATCTCTTTACCTCCCTTATAGCCAAGGTTCTCAAAGATTCACACGCACACCACACACTCACTCCCCTCACTCCCTGATACAAACCTGTCTCTCCTCAGAGTCTCCTTGCCTAGTGCCCCTTCCCCTTGACTGACAAGATGTGGGAGGCGGTGAGTTAACTGGTCTTTCAGCTTGTCATTACACAGTTTTTAGCACCAAGCAAATCTGAAATGGTCAAGTCTAGACCAGTGGCACACTAAAGAGGCCAGCTTCAAAGGGATATAAAATGACAACACAAGGCATGGCATCCTAGCAAGACAGCTTTCCTGGGGGGCTCGAGGGAGCTCCCTCCAAGGTCTGGGCTTCCAGGGAGGTTCCTGGTTCCCCACGACCACTGCTCCCCCTCAGCACACCACTCTTAATTTTCTACTTCTATACCTTTCTAGCCTACTCCTGTGCTGTTTAGTTGCCTATTTATGTTTTCTAATTTTCTTAGAACAAACATGTATTGCTCTTATAATAGGAGAGGAAAGTTACTTATTTTTTAAATGTACTGAAGAATGGTCCCCTAAGAACATCTAACAAGCCATCTTCTTATAAATCTAATTCACCTTCTTATAAATCTAATTTTACCATCTTTAAGTGATTTTAAACTTAAAAATAAATAAATCTTGCATAAAGTTTACATTTACTTTTACAGTTCAGTGCGCCCTCCCAGGTAAACTTAGAATGACTCATGGGAAACAACAATAACAACAAAAAAAACTATTTCATTTTTCTAATTTGTCATGTACAACAGATCTCTGGTGTGACAAGTTATGAATCACAAGGCATACACTTATGACCTCCTTATTAAGCACCATAAATAAAAGGAAAAGCATTTGGATGTGGCTTTAGAAGGACTGGCCCCTTCCCATCTCGGTTTCCTTAAAGACAGGGACAGCACGCAGTGCATCTGTCTGTGGCGCCCTCTCCAACAGGATGCCACCATCCGCCGCCTGCTTTCTGCTTTGTGTTCACTGCTCGTAACAGGAAAACTCGCTTTCCTGCTTTCTCAATACCACACGGGCAAGTCCTGCAAGGAAAAACATCCCCTTAGAATCCACCCCGAGCTACACAGAAGGCAAGAGCAACAAAAGCTAGCCCAGTCCCTCCTTAGATATTCCGCTGGCAGACAGCCGAGAGCTGCACAGTCCAGGGGTTTAATATCCTGTCTCTTGGGCAGAAAAGAGAGAAGGAATTGGGAAGCTGCCAGCCCAGGGTCCCAGACTCTGCTCTGCTAGTGTTACTCTTTGTTGGGCATACATCATGACACCATCTTTTACAGAAAAAGAACACTGTCCGATAAGGGCCAGAATTAGGAAAAGGCCTACGTAAAGGTACATGGCTCAAAATACCAGAGCTATCCACATCAGAAAATTACAGAAGGGCTTGGGAAACAAAGAGAAAAACCAACCCAAAGGCTTCCGCAGTAAGAAGGCAGAGTTAAGGTAGTAAAAAACAGGGACAAATAAAAGACGTGGCTCACGTCTGTAATCCTAGCATTCTGAGAGAATCCAAGGCAAGAGGATTGCTTTAGCTCAGGAGTTTAAGACCAACCTGAGCAAGAGAGCCCGTCTCTCTACTAAAAATAGAAAAAATTAGCCAGGCTTTGAGACAAGTGCCTATTGTCCCAGCTACTCAGGAGGCTGAGGCAAAAGGATCACTTTGACCCACCAGTTTGAGATTGCTGTGAGCCAGGCTGACACCCTGGTACTTTTATAGCCTGGGGTAACAGAGTGAGACTCAGTTTAAAAATAAATAAATAAATGAATAAATAAAAGATAAACATGTCATACTCTATTCGCATCTAGCAAGCCAAATAACACTGCTGGTGACAGCCCAACGGCCACTACTCAAACCATAGGGGTCCTTTTCCCAGCCTAGAAGGCCCACCTGGTAGGGAATAAACACATTCCTACCAAACACTGGGAATAGTCCCCACCTAAGTGTGGGTACCCAGAGGTCCAAACACTTTCCTCTACATTGCACTTCCTTCAAGCCAGGAGACTGCAAGGTGTTAGGGTTCTCTCTGGCTCAGGTGCTAAGATGAGCACCCACCTGCCTCCCAACCTGCGCACCCCCTTGGTTCCTGATGCCCAAACCTCACTTAAATGTAGCATTTTCCAGCCACTCCTTTCACAAACCTATAAAAGGCCTTCTCAAACTGCATACGATAAAGGTCTATTTTTTCCTCCAATCCACCGGGGATTAATACTTTTATAATGTGTAGATTATAATCATTACAAATAAATAAAATTAAAAAACAACACATACAATATGTAAGTAGTTTTTTATTAGATTCAACAGATTTAAAGTTACCTGTCAGTTTGTTAAAAGCTTCTGAAAACTGATTCTCATTTTCCGTACTTATCTCATCGTTAAGTCAGTGATGAGCGGTTCACCACCCAACCCCTGTCCACAGGTCTCAGGAGGAGTAGCGCTGCCTTACAACGTGCACTGAAGGTTCACCAGCCCATGCCCTCACCTCCTATGATGCTTCTCTATTCTGAAGCCTTTTACTAAGACCTGCAGACCGTCTTCCATTTGAAACAAACTTTCCTTTACCTTCCTCCTTTTTCTCTCATTTCCTTTCACCAACTAGCTTTCTCCTGCCCCTCACAAATGTCTGGGTCAAGGATAGAAGTAAAAACTTGGGAATGAATCACTGAGGCAGTAACTGTCTGGAAGAAGAAAGGACAGCAAGTACACACTCCCCTCAGAAGTAGGGCCACAACAGGAAGCAGAAAGGGAGAGAGAAAGGTGAAAATAAATAAGTTATCATTATAACCACTATCACATATTGATTAATAACCAGGTAGTAGTAACAGTATTTGGATATCAAAGGAAGATAGAGTTTCAAAGAGGGGAGAACTACAATCATCTGAAGCAAAGAAATCCAAGAGGAGGAAAACTGAGAACACTTTTCGATCTATAATTTATCAATCCACACAGTGACTTAGCTGGTATTTGGAAATGTTAAGTTTACATCCAAAAATGAACTGGGTCCTGTTGCACATTTATTCTTAGTTAGAACAAGTAATCTATAGAAACATGCACAAAAAGGGTAACAAAATAAATCACCTAGCTACATATCTTGTCTCTAAATAATGGTTTCTGAGCCTACTATTTTTAAAGGCTTCCTTCATTTTTGCCTTTAAAGGGGAGAGTGGAAAGGACATTCCAGAAAACTGGTAGGAAGTGAACAGGTCAGCTTGGAAGACGCAGTGGTGAGAAGCCAGCTGGTGAGAGCCCCACGGTTAAGTGTAAACTGATGACAACACAGAGTATTTTAAAGAGGACTCGATGAATGGTTTTTAAAGCTGTCTGCTCTACCCTAAACACTCTCTAAAAAATGAAGGCCCCTAATAGCTCCCTGCTAATCCCTTTCTCTGTTGGTGTTTTACAAGAGGAGATGAGATTCTCATCTGTCTGCAACAGTTTATCTGAAAGAATCTGGAAGCACAAGACCAGATAAATTCTACACTCTCCTCATGGCCTGTGTAACAGAAGTGGGTGTTCTCAGATGTCTCCATTCCCACCCTCCCAGTCTCCATCACCCATGGCTGAAACCTAAGGCTCCATCTAATGCCTCCTGCTGCCCTGCCTCACCTAGCCAGTGAGCTTCAAGTTCAATGTGCTGGGAGGGATTGGGGGGTGGGGAGGTAGGAGGGAGAATTTCTAATAAATATTCATTGAATACATATACACCCCAATAGAGCCCTAACACCATACAAGTTCAAATACCCATCAACTTGATCCCAAAATACTTCTGACACATTATTTCATGCCCTCCTCATTGGCTCTTACCTAAATTATGGCAAAAGTCGCCTAAGCAATGCATAAACCTCCAGTTTTCTGCCCCCATCTGTGTCCCAGCCACTATACTCTAAGCTCAGTCACAGTATTCACACAACAAGGCTCTGATATGAGCCCTCCAACTCAGATACCCATAACAAAGAACACAGTCAACACTACACAACCTGGCTTCTGTCCACCCTTCCCCTCGTTGCGTGACCTGACCTGTGTACTAATTCTGCCTACATTTCACCAGACTTAACTATTTCCCAAATTCACTCCAGGATCTCATTCCTCAAGGCCTTTCCTCCTAAAGGACAGGTCCCTCTGTCTAGAATAATTTTCATCTCTCACATCTATTTTAAGCTCTAAATGCCATCTCCATTATCAAGCTTTTTCAGGCCTCTTTCAGGCTTTGCTTCTAACCCTCCAGTGATATAATCCTCTACGTCAGCAGTTCTCAACCTATAAGTTGCAATCCACAGGAACTGTATTAAAGGGCCGCGGCATTAGGAAGGTTGAGAACAACTGCTCTACGTACAAGGGTATAGAGCTTTTCTTGCAATCTTCTCTCCCTACTAGTCAGTCAGCAAGGTAGGACAAGATCTTACTTGTTATGATTCCCTGAGGCACCTGGCACAGGGCTTGTTACATTGTAGGGACTCAACGAATGTGTTCACTTAATTTATGCTGTGTGAAATTAAAAATATATCTCTTCAGACACATGTAGGAAATAGTTTTGAACCATCTATAAAATCCATGTGCATGCTTATTTATTTGCCAATCAAATACTTGATCATTTCTTTACCTAACAGGTTATTAACATGATACATGCATATCCTGAATGACAAAAAAAAAATTAAATTAAATTAAAAAGATAGGCTTGGCACCTGTAGCACAGTGGTTACAGTGCCAGTAACAAACACCGAGGGCGGCAGGTTCGAACCTGACCCAGGTCAACTAAAAAACTGCAACCAGAAAATAGCTGGGCCTTGTGATGGGCGCCTGTAGTCCCAGCTACTTGGGAGGCTGAGGCAAGAGAATCACTTAAGCCCAAGAGCTGGAGGTTGATGTGAGCTGTGACTCATAGAGTGACATAGTGAGACTCTATCTCAAAAAATAAATAAAATAAAAAAGGTAGAACTAAATAAAAATCAAGCAAAAAACTTGCAAAGAACTAAGCAAAAAACAAGCATATGCATCTTTACTTAAGAACCTATTTTATGAATAAGGATGTTTCTTGGGCTGGGAATGATGGCTCACGTCTGTAATCCTTGCACTCTAGAAAGACTAAGGAAGGTAGAATGCTTGAGCTCAGGAATTCGAAATCAGCCTGAGCAACAGCAAGATCTCAACTCTACTAAAAATAGAAAAATTAGTGGGTGCCTGTATAGTCCCAACTACTTGGGAGGCCAAAGCATGAGGATCTCTTGAGCCCAGGAGTTTGCAGTTGAGTTAGGCTGAGACCATAGCACTCTAGGCCAGGCAACAGAGTGAGATTCTGTCAAAAAAAAAAAAAAAAAAAAAAGAATTTTTCTTAGCACTCAAAAGGTGGTACTTTTCTAGAAATACTGCCCACTACTCTTACCAGTAACCATCATTCACCCCACTACAATAGGCTGGACATCACCTTGCTTCCAAAAGCCCTCAGCTAAGAGTTCAGTATCTTTTACAATCACTAAAATCCAAACAACACCTTATGCAAATGTGTACTCTATAGAGCATAAAGTCACTGAGGATTTTGCATGAAACACTAAATTCTCTTTTCATGCTCAGTTCTCATAATCAATTCAGATTATTTTTAATCTGGAGCTACCCATAAACTGGTTTCATTTTCAATTCTAAAGAAAACAGGCAGAGGTTTTATAGTTTTTGTACCCTCAACTATGATACAACAAACTATAATAATATGCTATTATATTACTTAACATAAACACAATATGTTAACATAATACTATATTACTTAAAAGCTTGAACGTAGAAGTTAATCAAGGACATGATCAAGATCCAAATTCCTGCACATGTGGGGGAATCTCTGCACCTAAAGAACATTTTCTAGAGGCCAATAAAAATAAATCTCTTGGCTCACCACCCATAGCACAGTGGTTATGGCGCCAGCCACATACACCAAAAGTGACGGGTTTGAGCCTGGCCTGCGCCAGCTAAGCAAAAATGACACCAAGGCAACAAAAAATAACCAGGCGTTGTGGCAGGTCCCTATAGTCCCAGCGACTTGGGAGGCTGAGGCAAAGGGATCGCTTGAGCCCAAGAGTTTGAGGCTGCTGTGAGCTGTGACAGCACAGCACTCTACCGAGGGTGGCATAGTAAAACTGTCTCCAAAAATAAATAAATAAACAAATAAATCTCTTAAATGCCCTGTTCTCCCTAGTGAACATAAAAGGAAATTACCTAAGTATAGCAAAGAAAATATTAATTTTAGGACTTCTCAGGATATTAATAGCTGTGTTACCATAAAAACCCTCTCCTCCTATCTCTCTAGCCTGTTCCTGGGAGCCCTGACCCACAATTCTCACTGCACATTTGTCACTGATAGTTTGCTCTGCCCTTACCCAGTATCTTTACAAGAGAAATATTCTATTACTAACTACTCCCACAAGTAAGAGTCACACCAAGCTTCAGGTTTCTGGATCTCATGTCAACAGAGCATGGATATGAAGGTCGTGACATGTTCCCACTTCCCAGAAAGCTGACTTCAATCTCAGCACCTTCCTATGAACTCCATATGCACTGGGCATAACCTCCTTTCTTTTTTCAGACTACAAAACAGCCAAGAGGGAGAGAATTCTCAAAGCTCTTTCAGTTCCATCTGTGTTCCTCGATGTCCCTCTAAACCCCAGGGCTTCTTGAGGACAGGGGCAGTGTCTTAAGCATAAACTGTTAATCCTTCTTTTGTGTTTCTTGAGTAAATCAATGATGAATGACAAGCTGGGACCTACTGCATTCTAAAACAATGACAGGTTTAAAAACCTGTTAGCACAGCATTTTTCTCTGCTAACATCACCATTAATAACTCAAAAATTACTCAGGATGTGCTAAGAACATGACTAAAAGAAGACACTCAATCCTTACAAGGCTCCAGGGTATGATGCTCCTTGATCTGATGTGGAATAAGATCACAAAGGAAGCCTGGAGCAGAGAAGACTGGGCTCCTTCTGCCCACTGCCCCCTTCCCTCCCAAAGGTCATGACCGATGGAAAGAACTCCAGGCCTGTACCAGGCCAGGCTCCAATGATCTTGTCAGAAAGGAATCAAGACTGTCGCTTAAATCAACTCTGGCCTAGTCTGTGTCTTCTCCCCTGTGCAGGCATCACACATAGACAGCAGGCCAAGAGCATAAAGGAGAAAGTACTATAGGCAAAACACCATTTTTCTGACGCAAACACTAATGAAAGCTGATGAGCCAAAAGAAAAACTCCATGCATAATTTTTATGATATCCAACACCACAGATAGGCAAAAAAGTCCTCACATCATCCACATGCAGCCTATGGGCCGCGGTCTGAACACCCCTGCATGGAATTATCAAAAGCGACTATCCCTGGTTCATTAACTATCAGCAACCCCTCCTCCTTCATGTCACTTCTTACACATCATGGAAATTTCAACACCAATGTGTTTATCCAAGTTGCCAAAAATATTAACTCTTCCAAAGGAAATCAACGCTGTCAGGAGTCTTTGACCCTCTGAGTTTTCAGTGCTAAACTAATAAAGTCCCTCTAAAAACGCAATACTTTGTTTTTTCAGAAAAAGCACCTATAAGAAGTTAGTAAATTATAAATATTCTTCGATTTTTTAAGAAAAAGTCACATAACAGCAGGTACTTTTGATCTTCTCAGAAAATAACATCACATATAACAAAAGGTTCTTAAAACAATATAAGAATGGCAAAGGGGGGCAGCTCCTGTGGCTCATCGAGTAGGGCGCTGGCCCCATATACCGAGGGTGGTGGGTTCAAACTCAGCCTCAGCCGAACTGCAAGAACAGAAAAATAGCCAGGCATTGTGGTGGGTGCCTGTAGTCCCAGCTACTTGGGAGGCTGAGGCAAGAGAATCACCTAAGCCCAGGAGTTGGAGGTTGCTGTGAGCTGTGTGACGCCACGGCACTCTACCGAGGGCAATAAAGTAAGACTCTGTCTCTACAAAAAAAAAAAAAAAAATATGGCAAAGGGAACAAACTCAGTAAAAGCCAAGAAGGAAAGAGTTAACCTTAGAGATTAAATATCCTATAAATTTTAGCTAGTACAATAAGTTATAAAGGAATCTAATATACTATAAATATTATGGCACCTCTGCTATCACCATAGGAACTCTGCTTTCTACTTAAGAAAACAGCAATATGTTAAAATGACAGATTAAATAAATCCTCTAAACAATCTGAGAAATGCAACTCTTTCTATAATGATACAATTTGAACCAAACCGCCACTTACAGTACAGCTGAATACTTATTTTAGCCGCGGCAAATAAGCCTGAAGGGAAAATGACCTAGATTAACAAAGTTTATTTTACACTAACAAATTTTAGGTTAATAGGCCCTGGAAGGTTCTTTCTCAGGCCACATGGTTTATTTTAACCACAGTACATGTAAAAACTATAAGCTTCTACCACGTACATAACATTAACATTAATTCTTTTCTAAATAAGTTACTACTGAGGTATAAATATAGATTAATTTTAGATTCTTGCTTTTTATTTCTTTCTCCCCTTCACACTACTACATTTTAAACAAAAATGCAGTACTCCTTTCTTGGCCTATAGAAACATGAATATCAATTTCACCTATCAACTGTTCTGGAACTAATAAAATATACAAACAGGGAGGCAATCCACAGAGCAAATAGCTGTTTCCTATTTTGCTGTTATCTGATTATAAAGGTCTATAAAGACATTTGATGAAATGTAAGTGTAAACAAAGCAAATACAATTATTTCCTAAGGTCAGTGGACAATCCATTGGACCAAGAATCAGTAAACTAGATTTTATTCTTGTCTCTAATACTAACCAGAATATAACAGACAACTCACTTACTCATGGTGGACCTCATCTTTCTCATCTGTAAAGTTAGGAAGCCAGGTCAGACGACCTCTAGATGTAACTTTCACCTCCAAAACAGTATGATTTCATTTTCACGTCACACATTTCTATCAACCAGAGAATTCAAGGTACTTTCCAAAAAAGTGTTTAATCACTCAAGTTAACTACTTAAAGGATTTTAAAAACTCCAACTTTAAAATTTTATCTTAGAACATTTTGGTGCTTTTAGACAATTCCTGTCATTGTCAAGAAAAATGTTACCTTTTGTCAGGAGACCTTAAGCACGTCACTTGATTTCTCTGGTCTTTGGTTCCTCAATGAAAAACAGAAATGAAAAAACTATTCCCATCTATAAGACCAGATTTTCCAGAGGCTCAGGCAAGAAGTCATTTTGAAAAAAATTTATAAAACTGACCAATGCAAAGCTTGTCTCACATGGGCCTCCACCCTCCATGAGCATTTAAAGCCTGGCTCTTAACTGGTCGACAGTATCTCTGCTTTCAAATGCATGTGTGTACCCTCACTGCAATCCAGTGTATTTTACATCTTGATGTACATTTGCACAAGCACTAAGACATACAAGTGTAATAACAAGAATAACAATTTGAATATCTTATATGCAGCATCAAACTTTCCTTCCTATATTCACTGTATTTGCTTTTTCTTAATAAGAGTACCTATCTGTTCATTTAAGAAAGTAAAAATGGAAAATACCAGAATATATAAAGAACTAATATGATCTTACCTTCTTATATTTCCTTCCAATATTTTTTACACGAGTTATTTTTGCACAAGTATGACCATACTTATTTCTGTATACTGCTTCTTTTTACTCAACACTGTCATTTTCCCAGGTTTTAAATTCTCTATAAGCAGCACTTTTAAGGGCTGATATCCCTTTAGTGTGCCCTCACAAGCAACAACAGCTTGCACTTAGAGGGTATTTACTGTGCCAGGCAGGCCTTATTGTAAGTGCTTTATATGCAACTGCTTGCTTAATTACACAGGCCTATGGGATGGTGCTATTAAGACATCCACTCTATGGATAAAGAAACTGAGAAAGCAGAATTAAGAAATGAAGAGCTGGGACGGGAGCCTCCTCAGCCAAAGTTCTTATACACTGTATCCTCCTGCCATCCAAGCAAGAGCAATTCCCCAGTAACAGACTAGAACTGTGGAAATAAACATCTTATATTTAACTTATTCCTGAAACAAAAGAGAATGGTTTACATTAGCATAAGAGCAGAAAATTTGTTCATGAAGAAAACATTGTTTATCCCTTGTTTAAAAAGTCATTCTGTATATACAGTTAACCCTTAAATAACATGGGAGTTACGGGCACCAATATGGTACAATCAAAAATAACTCTCGGCTCCTAAAATCTTAACTACTAATAGGTAAATGCCTACCATTAACAGAAAGTCTTACTGATTAATGCATATTTTGTATGTTATATGTATTCTTACAATAAAGTTAAGCTAGAGAGAAAAAATGGTATTAAGAAAATAATAAGAGGCCAGGCGCAGTGGCTCATACCTATAATCCTAGGACTTTGGGAGGCTGAGTGGGGAGTATCACTTGAAGCAGGAGTTCAAGATCAGCTTGAGCAAGAGCAAGACCCATCTCTACCAAAAACAGAAAAATTACCCAGGCATGGTGACACAAGTCTGTCATCCCAACCACTCAGGAGTTTGAGTGTGTAGTGAGCTGTGATGACACCACTACACTCCAGGCAACAGAGGGAGACCCTGTCTCAAAAAAATAAAGAAGAAAACAAAAGGGAAAAAATAATATTTACTATTCATTAAGTGGATGTGGGTCATCATAAAGGTCTTCATCCTCATGTTCACGTTGAGTAGGCAGAGGAGGAAAGGGATGAGGATAGGTGGGTCTTGCTGTCTAAGGGGTGACAAAGCAGAAGGGGTGGAAGAGAAAAAAGGGAAGAAGGGCAGGAGAGGGAACTCTGTGGAAATATATTGTCATTTCTGTCTATTTTGCCTTTTTACTTCTCTAAAAATGTTTTTATACAACACCAATCTTCTTCCACCATTTGGTTTAGTTTCAGTGCCCAGAATATAGAGGGGTCCGTGTCATTAAATATAGAAGACCATATAACTCAAGGGAATGAGAAGCGAGAGTTAAGCTCGGAACACTTGTAAATATAAGAAACACCTGTGATACAACAGCTCGGAAAGATGACACCTCAGTGATAAGGGCATGGGAAAGAGATTTGGGTCTCGTTAACATGAGAACACACCAGAGAGAGAACATCAGTGCCTGGCAGTCTCCACATCTGTGGTACAAATAGCCATGGGATCACATCTATAAGTAGCTGCAGGAGCGGTTAGTCTGGGGTCATTCATTCTTTCACGGACTCACTCACTCTGACTCTTTTAATTCCTCCTGCTCTAAGAAGACTGCTAAAATTCGTTCTCCTACTAGGACTGTTTCTCTCCCTCGAAGACAGTTTTTCTCTCTCTCCCTTCTGCTAAGATAAACAGCCCTCAGGCATCTAAGGGGAGTTGATCGCAAGAAAGGTAGCACAGCGGTCCGCGTCCAGACAGTTTCATAAGCTGGGGTCGGAGACCTGGCCAGTCCCAGGCCCCAACAATTAAAAACGTCAAATTCAGTCTCAAATAGCTGGAACTCTTCCGCTGACTGTCTAACGTCAATCTGTTTGCTGGTGCTGCTTCTTCTAGATCAGTGGTTCTCAACCTGTGGATCACAAGCCCTTTGGGTGTCGAACGACTCTTTCACAAGGGTTGTCAAAATACATCCTGCATATCAGATATTTACATTATGATTCATAACAGTAGCAAAATTATAGTTATGAAGTAGCAATGAAAATAATTTTATGGTTGGGGGTCACCACAACATGAGGCATTAGCAAGGTTGAGAACCACTGTTCTAGATCTTCCTCATGGTCTGACACTGGTTCAGAAGCACTCATCTCCATCAAGTCATCTTCTGTTAATTCCTCTGGAGTGGTATCTGTTAGATCTTAAACTTCCCCAAGATCCATATCTTGAAATCCATCACCCTCCACCTCTTTTGCAATATTCACAATTACTTTCATGATTTCCTCAATTGGCTGTCATAAATCCTTTGAAGTCATGCACAATATCTGGACACAGTTTTCTCAACAGGAATTTCTTGTTTCGGGCTTGATAACTTTCACAGCTTTTTCTGTTAACAATGATGGCATCTTCAATGATGTTCTCCTTCCAGACTTTCATGCTGTTGTATTTGCGCTCCCTTCCATAGCACTGACAAGCCTTTTCACAGAGGACCATGTTCAATAAGCCCTAAAGGTCTTCATGGCCCTCTGATCTACAGACTTTAGTAGGACATTGTGTTTGGGGGCAAATAGACCACATCAGTGCCTTTAATGTTGAACTAGTGTTCTGTCTGGTGAAGGAGCATTGTCCAATGTTAAAGGAACTTTAAAAGGCAGAAAAAGAGTTCTCATTTTCAAGACTTCACAGCTTGGGGGTTAGCAGCTTTATAGAAAAGGGCAATCCAGGCCACAAATCCAACTGCATTTGCAGGAACAAAAGAGTTCACCTATTCCTTCCTGCCTTAAATCCTGGTGCTCACTTCTCATCCTTACTAGTAAATGTCCTTTGTGCCATTTTTTACCAGAACAGAGAACTTTCATCTGTATTAAAAACAGATATTCTTTTGCCTCAAATGATTTTCTTAATGGCATATGGGAATTCTTGATCAGCAGAATCTGTTTCTCCTGTTATCTTGAAATTTTTATAAAACTGACATATTGGCAATTTTATAAAATTATCAAACCATCCTTTGCTGGCTTTAGATTCTCCAGCTTTAGATCCTTCTCTTGCCTTTTGCTTTGTCATAAAATGACTTCGCTTTTCTTAAATCTCATGAAAATCTACAGGGATACTTTTCTTACATCATTCTTGCACCTACAGAAAGGCTGCCTTTTTTTTTTTTTTTTTTTGACAGAGTCTTACTTTATCCCCCCCTAGTAGAGTGGCATGGCATCATAGCTCAGAGTAACCTCCAACTCTTGGGCTCAAGTGATTCTCTTGCCTGAGCCTCCAAGTAGCTGGGATTACAGGTTCCCACCTCAATTCCCAGCTATTTTTAGAGACCAGATCTCACTCTGGCTCAGGCAATCCACCCACCATGGCATCCCAGAGTGCTAGGATTACAGGTGTGAGCTACAGCCCCAACCAAAGCTGTATTTCTAAAACAAGACTAAAAAGTATTTTGCAAAAAGTGCTAGGTTTTCACATCTGCACTTCGCATAGCTGAAGGGAAAGCATCATGAATTTCCTTTTCTTTTCTTACAATGATCCTTAAGCTGGATGTATTTACCTGGAAATGACAAGTGAGAGACTACAGTTACGTGCCTCCTCCAAACTCCTGCAGGGGAGGAAAATTGTTTAAAGTTATTTTGTTCCTGACTGGTTTCCTCACCCATGATCTTCATATCCATAGAATTTGTGATACCAAGACCAAGGGATAGCCAATCAATATTTCATGTTATTTTGACATAAATTCTTGGTAAACAACTCAGGATCTGCCTCTTCTTTTCCTTAAAAATCCATCAGAGTGTATATTCAGAGCAACCTGAATCTCTCCTCTCTCCTCAAGCTTGGCTCAAATAAACAATCTACTTAACAATTCACTTTGCCAGGCAGTGCCTGTGGCTCAAAAGAGTAGGGCTCCGGCCCCATATGCCAGAGGTAGCGGGTTCAAACCCAGCCCCGGCCAAAAAAGGAAAAAAAAAAAATTCATTTTGCCTTGGCTTCTTCCTTTTAGGTCAACATTAGAAAAATGAACTGCTCAGGAGGAAAAAGGTTAGTATCATGTGGCATTTACATGTATTCTTACAACACTTGAGTCACAATAGCAACAGAAGGTGGCTACGAAATGACTATAGTAGTATGTACAACTGTTCATTTTAAGCAGTTATGACTAACGCTACATCTTTACGTTAGGTGTCTCTTGACTGTGAATGGTGCCACGTATGGTCTGTGTTTGTGCATGTAAGTTTTGATGAATTTTAACTTTTTAATGATAGATTTGAGTTTATTTTATAATAGTTAATGATAAAAAATAGACTAGAATCTACACATTTTATGCATTCATATGCCTTTTTCTTTTTTGTTATTACTAAGCTAATGAGTTCATTTGTGAGTTTTCTCAAATAGTCACAAATTTCAAAAACAGTTTCCAATACATCTGTGTATAAGTGGACCCATAACAGTTTAAACCCATGTTGTTCACAGGTTAACAGTACTATCTATTTATAATCCTTTTTTTCAATTTAGCATGATAAATATCTTCACTCAGATATTTCTCTAATACTTTTTTTCTTTAGTACATTGCTTAGTATACTTTCTGTTGAGGAAAAGAAGGTATGAAAATAGAATATGTGAATCTCAAACTAAGCTCATAGGAGTTTTAGAATAAACCTTACTGGCTCAGTGGAGATCCAAGGTAGTTCATGACCATATGCTTTCAGATTCACTTTCAGGTTAATATTCAGTAAATGAGCAAAGTTATTAGAGGCCCTAACCCAGCCTACCTTCCAATGTGGCTGCACCCAAACACTATATAAACTTCATTTATCCCTGCCAACCTCAAAGAAAGGGGACAGGAAAATTCAAACAAAGTTCCTGTCACACAGGAAGCCTCCTTGCTACCAATTCACCAATAAGGAATCAAAACAGAAACAGAAAATAAAGTGTAAAAGAAACAGAAATAACTTCACAATCCACGTGCTTCTTGATGGTTTGCAAAACTCACTTCATTCAATAAATGAAGAGCACTTCCAATGATTTTTTTATTAGTTGTACTTTTGTTTCATTTTGTTTTTAAATAAATGAGTTACTGAATACCTAGTACAAGAGTTAGACCGTGTGTTCCTTTATAAACTCCACAGTTGGAAAAAACAAATGGTCCTAAAAAAGAAAGTTAATCTCACTTTGTACCAAAATATGTGGCTGCATTAAAATAATATACAAAGATCAGATGGATTTACTGACTGACAACCTGACCAGCTTTTACTAAACTAAAACAAACATAGGACCAGCCTCAAAGTGATACATTCTTCTATGCAGGAATTTCAATGGATTTATCATAGAAGACAATGAGAAATTAACGATACACATATAAGGGGACCTGTGCATTAGGAAAATTAATATGGCAGTAGGAAATAAAAC
This sequence comes from Arctocebus calabarensis, assembly GCA_963573935.1. NCBI lineage: Eukaryota > Metazoa > Chordata > Mammalia > Primates > Lorisidae > Arctocebus > Arctocebus calabarensis. The sequence continues at coordinate 20,617 of CAUYON010188517.1, read as the reverse complement.
TGAAATTAATAGAAATGGGTGCAAAAGAGAAATTAGAGGAAACATGGAACCTAAAAAGGAAGAAAAAGTGAGACCTGTCAGGTGTACAGCCTTCTGGATTTGTTCATATGCCCAAAATATATTCCTGTTAGGTGCCTAGCACCAGGGAAATCAGGATGAACCTACAGTCTAGTGTGGAAAACACACATTAAACAAATGTGGACAAAAACAAACATAAATTGTGATAAGTGTAAAAAGGAAAAGAGGTAAGGCACATTTTAGTTTGGGTGGATCGGCCAGGATATGTGAGCGCAATTCCAAAGATCTAGGGGAGTGGCCAGGCAGATGAAAAGGTTATGTGTGGGGAGGGGGTCATTATTATCCTACACAGAGGTTAATAGTTTCTGCCTAGATTCTGAGGATGAGAAAGGCTGCATACATGAAGATCTAAAAGCCCAGCCAGTGAGTAACTGGAGGATGTCATTGTGACTTTCAGAGTTAAGTGTGACTATATGACTTGCTTTAGCCACAAGGACCTGCCACCTTTAGAATAGTGACCGTCTCATCGACACAGGTCCCAAGACAATATGGAACCCACACTCAATGAAGAGGCAATGTGTGATTATTTCAAACACAAATAACCCTTTCTGTTCGAAGCCACAGAGATCTGGGAGCACTTAGGCCATAATGGCTGAATCAGGACATAACAGGTGCTAGGGATGTAGTGGTGCTTGAATGAGAAAGGCAAAGGGAGAGGAAGAGAAGAGACAGGAAGAGTCAGAGATTTCAAAGTTGGAGATGATGAAATCATGTTCCTCACTAAACAAAGCAAGAGTGCAGGGTGGCGCCTGTGGCTCAAAGGAGTAGGGCGCAGGCCTCATATGCTGGAGGTGGCGGGTTCAAACCCAGCCCCAGCCAAAAACAGCGGGGGGGGGGGGGGAGGAAGCAAGAGTGCAGAAAAAGACAGTTTAGTTTGGAATGAAAAGTGACAATTTATGTTTCATAGATGCAGAACTTAAGGAACAAACTCCTAGCCCTCCTCTCTCCACCACTTGCTTTGTAAAGTCCAAGTGCTCGAATACACAACAGGAATAAAGGTAATAATAATAATAACTGCCCTTACTCAGAGGACTCCATGAAATGCTATATGTGGCAGAATCTGTGCATCACAGCACATTCTCGAAATTGTTTCTCCTGTCAAACTTTTTCAAAATAAGAAAAATAATACATGTCAACTGGTGAATTCTAGAAAGGACAAAAAATTGAAACAAAAAATTGAACTTCCCATAATCATATATCCAGAGATAAGAACTGTTAGCATTCTGCATTCTGGTTTATGTCAAAGGCTAAACACAGACACATCATGCAGATGGCCAGTCAACTGATGTGCATGACAGATTTAGAAAAATGATTTTATGACAAGTACACTTTTAAAACTACATTCTTAACAAATCTACATTCCATACTGTACATCACGGCTTATGTCCAAAATCACACTTTTTTTTCAGTCGTTGAGCATCTTTGGAATGAATATACCTAATGAGACCTTGTGGCTAACCAGTCTTTTTATTTATGTCCTTCTTTCCTAGTCTTTGTTTCTACACATACGCTTTCCAAGAACATTAAAAACATAATTTGGTTCATACTGCATTTTTAATTTTGAAGGCTGGTTTTTGTCCCCATAATAGTAATTTTAACCAGTCCCATTTATTGAGTGCTCACCATATGTCAGACAGTGCTCTAGGAGCTTTGTAAGAATTCACTCATTTGATCCTCACACAATCCTATCAGTAAGTATTATTAGCACCCCCATTTTTCAGACAGGAAAAACTGAGTCCTAAAAGTTTTAGAATCTTGCCTAAGAACATACACTGGTTAGTAGCAAAAAGGTTAACGAAAACAAGCAGCAGAGTCTAAAACCCCTGCACCTAACCACAAGCCCCTCCCACCTCCCAACTCTGTAATATAAGAATTGTCTCAAGTCACTATTTTTCAAATATGAAATACAAAAAGTTAAAAGCTTTTTAAATAGTCCACATGCCACAATTTATTTAGGCAACTGTTAAGACCTTCACATACTCTGCAGTTGGTCAGTATTTCCTATTTTCTGTCTCAAACAACCAGCACAGTAACTTTAGACTCTATGCCTAAATAAAGCACAGTAACTTTAGGCTCTCTATGCACACTGTGAGTCAGAAATGCCTATAATTTCAAGTAATGGAACATAGTATGGAAGCATGTTAAGGTTCTTGATATACCCTTACGTAAAGAAGTTTACACTATCTACCATGTTATAAAACTTCAGGTAATACAGTTCTCATAAAATGCCTTGTGAAAGGGACCCCTGAAGCTGTGGAATGGGGTGGTCCTCCAAACCAAAGTACTGGGTTCATCCTGTTCCTGCAAACACCTTTTCTTTTCTTTTTTTTTGAAGAGTCTTATTATGTCATCCTCAGTGGCATGCCATGGTGTCATAGCTCATAGCAAACTCAAACTCTTGGGCTTAAGCAATTCTCTTACCTCAGCCTCCCAAGTAGCTGAGACTACAGGTGGCCACTACAATATCCAGCTACTTTTTGTTACTGTTGTCATTGCTGTTCAGCAGGCCCAAGGCCACGTTCAAACCCACCAGCCCCTGTGTATGTGGCTGGCGCTGTAACCACTGTGCTACGGGTGCCGAGCCCAAAGACCTTTTCTATCTTTATGAATCTGCCAATTTGTCAGGCAAAATGCACCATGTTTTAGTTACTGTTTCTGTAATTAGTAGCAAGGCAGAATTTTTTTTCTGCTCTTTTTTGGGTAACTTATATCTCTTTCTTTGAGGAACTATCTAGTAACGTCCTTTCCTATTGTTCTACTGGAGTGTTTTTCTCTTTTAAATCAATCTGTAAGAATTCTTATTTTTTTTTAACTTAACACTAAGATACATCTATATCTATAGATAAATAATTGGAGGGCAAATATTATTTCTAAGTTTATTGTCTGACTTTTAACTGTACTATATGGTATTTGTTACATTATCATGGGAAAGCTACAGGCATTATAACTGGAAGCTTGGGGTGTGAAATCACAGTACCCAGGTTCACCAGCCCCTCCACATAAAGCCGTGACCTTAAGAGGACTTAATCTCAGGGTGTGAGGCCCTCAAACACATTTTAGGCCATCACAGATGCTCAGTAAATGCTGGCTCCAATTACATGTAGTCAAGACAATCAATCTTTTCCTTTATTAACATAATGAGAGCTTGTATTGTTAAGCACTCACTTTTAAGCATTTTACATGCACTATCTTATTTAATCTTTATTTTTTAAAACTCTAAGATAATAAGGACTAATAATCCCCCTCCTCAGATAAGCGAACTGAGGTACAGGTAATACAAGTTGCTCAAAGTCCTCAGCTCATCAGTGGCAAAGCCGAGACTCACCTCCAGAAGCTCAGGCCAAACTAGTTTCTTCCTGTTCTTTCATGCTTTAAAAATCCCTCTCCACCCTTATGTGGTTATTCACTCATGTTTTACACAGTTTCTTTATTTTACACATAACTCTTACAGTGTAACCTACTTCAGTATGTGCTATAAGGTGGGGCTCCAATATTATTATTATAACACCATTTACTAAATGCCACACCCACCATGTCTGACTGCTATTCACCCAAAACCTAAATGTTTATATACACACAGGCCTATTTCTGGATTTTCTCTTCAATTTCTCAGACCTTTCTTCCCATTATTTTGGCCTACATGACACAAAACTATCACGTTATTTACTCTCAGGATTACATGCAGGGAAGCGCTCTCTAAGATGCATAATGCATTGGCTGGTTTGCACTGCTTTCCTGAAAGAGGTTTCAAAAAGACAAGGGAAAAAAAAAATCCCTATTCTCAGAAAGTCGTTGAAACTATTCTCAAACTTGACAACTGTATTCTCAAAACTTCTCTCTCTTCCTCCAAAAGCTTGTTTTTCTTTGCCCAAAATGCTCTGTTCCTTCTTGGCCTGCCTGGGCATTCTAAGTATTTGCTCATTTTCTTATTATTTTCCAGGAAAAAAAGAAAAAAGCCTGCCTTATTATGCCTGTATCTTCCAGATCCAGTTCAATTCTTCATACACACTCCCCCAAATACACCAGTCCTCTGTGACTTCATCTTCCTCTGTTCCTCTCTTGACTATTTCCCTGGTGTCCCTTTGCACTGTTATCCACCTTTCTCTAGATAACTGAAGTGTCCACCTGCTTAGATCATAAACACTCAGGGGGCAAGAGTATGCTCTGACACAAACATCACATTCTCAACCCCCCACAAAGAGTCCTAACCCAGAACAGGCCCTCAGTAAATTCAGACAAAGATTTCACAATTCCTTCCCGCCCTATTCAAATTTAAGGCACTGCTCATCTCCTTCTGACTCCTAGTAGTCAAATTGACTGGAAACGAAGAAATCAAACCTGCTGTTGATTATAGTTGGAGCTGAGCCTCTGCCCTGCTTCATGTACTCTGGCACATTTCAGCTTCTTGGGGCTTCCCCAGAGGGTGGAGAAAGACAGCAAGGTGAGGCTCAAGCCAGTTCAGTTGTCGCCTTACTAACATATCTGATTTAAAATTACAGCCAAAATGCAGGTTTTATCTTACCTGAGGATTTCAAAGAACACCACCACTGGGGTCTCACGTTACCTCAGATAACACAGGAATCTTGAGCTGAACAAATGAAGTGGGTAAGGGAGGCCCCAAGCAGACACGAGGACACGGCATCCCATACCTGCTGTTTGCCCTCCTCCAGTAAAACACAGAAAAACGTGGTGATGACCTGACTTGGTTTCATTTCATTTGCATTGCCGGAGCTCAAAGGGGTGTGGAATGGCATCACTGGCAACGGCCTGATGTGGAAGAAGCGTTTGAAGCTGAACATACTGAGATAAGATCAGTAAGGAAGCTGGGCAGCCAGATGACTTGTACCTTAATATCTAAGTATGAGACAGCCACCAAACCTATGCAAAGGGATGGGTTGCAATGCACAAATCTTTCAGAGAAAGGATAATTTTTAGGCCTTAGGTAGTATATCCTCTTCGATCTGGGCCATTATGATGCCATCTTTAAGAAAACTCCTCCAGGAGTTTCACAAGCAATCACAACTCAACCCTGCTCAGGGAATTCCAGCTTTTCTTCTGAAGAAAACATTTTGAATATGCTGCCCTCCTGACTATTCTGAATCACAGAAAGCTAATTCCAAAATTGTGAGGATTCTTCTTTCATCACTAAAAATCAGAAATTATTTTTTCTACACGTAGAAATATTACCAGTCGTACTTCTACTATGCTCATAAAAGCAACTTAGAATCAAAGGCTGTTGGTGGGATAAAGGAATCCCGAAAATATCTAATATAACCCCTTACTTCATGGGGGAGGAACCCCGAGGTTGAGAGACATGATGTGACGGTACAAAGGGATTTAGGCAGCTAGTGGAATACATGCCAGGCACTAACAGCTTTACCAACACTGCTCATTTAATTATCCTACCAACTCTATGAAGTAAGTATGATTAGAACCTCTACCAGACAGAGATACTGACACAGGAAACTGACACCCAGAAAGTCATATATGACTGACACCCCATAAGTCATATACCTAAGTCTACTTACCTAGTAATGGAGAAAGCTGGGTTTATTAGGTTATATGCTCTAAACTACTAAAGCTCTAGGATTAAAACCCAGAACTCCTGACCCCACAGAGGGGTCTCCCTATCATTAATAATACTAAGGCTCATCAAAGAGCTAATAACTACATTTATAAATGCCTACAAAACTGTTTTGGACCCTGATTAGAACAAACTAACAATCAAAGACATTTTGAGAATACTGCATAGCATATCAACAAATTATCATCAATTTTATCATGACAATAGAGTTATGTAAGAAAAAAATCTATATTTTTTAATAATATATACTAGGTATATAGTAGTAAAGGTAGTAAAATGATATAAAGTTATAAGGACTAGGAGTCAAAATCACAGAAAAAATAGAAAAAAAGGGACATATGAAGCAAGCTTGACAAAATCTTAACAACTGTTCTACCTGGATAACAGAATGTGACGGTTCAATATACTATTCTACTTTTTTTTTTTTGCACATTTATTTTCAACCTTTTCAAACAAATTAACAAAGTCATTCAAAAAAACCCACAAACCTAAGCCTATGAAAAATGAAGCTATGAAGCAATAAAAAAATGTATAAGCACATGCTCTTTTTGCCTTTTCAAATTTGCTTTTTAATGGTTGACTTAAGTCCCACCAAACTATTTGATTTTGTTGTTTCTGATCTCATGACCATCTGCTCATCAATACTTGAAGTATGAGAAGAACTAGTTAAACCCATACTTAGTTCATTAATTTTCTTTTTTTTTTTTTTAGACAGAGCCTCAAGCTGTCACCCTGGATAGAGTACCGTAGCATCACAGCTCACAGTAACCTCCAATTCCTGGGCTCAAGCAAGTCTCCTGCCTCCGCCTCCCAAGTAGCTGGGACTACAGACACCCGCCACAACACCTGGCCTTTTTTATTTTATTTTATTTTTTTTTGGTTGCAGCCATCATTGTTGTTTTGGCAGGCCAGGGCTGGACTCGAACCCGCCAGCTCGGGCGTACGTGGCTGGCGCCTTAGACCGTTGAGCCAAAGGCGCCGAGCCAGTTCATTAATTTTTTTTTAGTCTGTCTGGAGAAGTGGTGTATTAGTCAGCTAGTTTAAGAATATTTATTGAGCATTTACCACATCATGGACATTGTTTAGTGCTGACCCAAATTATCAAAAACACAGCAGAGTAATATTTCTATCCAACAACAGATCCATAGATTAGGAGTTTCTAAACCTTGGCATGGCGGCAAAGGTCCAGGATTCCCTTCTCAGACATGCGTACGACAAAGCCAGGACAAAACTTAAGTGGCAGGTGCACCTTCCGTGTCCCCCTGGCAGACCCTAGAGCAGCAAGGGGAAACAGGCAGGGGTAGAATACGGAACAGAAGGTGAGGAGGGTGAGGCTTACATAGGTAAGTTTTACTGTCTGCAAGCTTTCCCAGATTCTTCCTTCTCCAAAGCAGAGACTATTGCAACGCATCTCCCATTAAACTGAGGGCGGTCACATGCCCAAGAAGGCCCACCTGCTTTCCTGCATTTTATATCTCTTTCATCACACGTTTCATCAGACAAGTGGCCACAGACAGACAAGACTAAGAGTTGAGATGCAAGTTAGGCATCTGGCTCTTCATGTTTACAGGTATCCAGGAAAAACAGATGTACCACTAAAGTGTCATGAGGTAACACAGCAGAAGCATGTCACATACACTACTAGGTCCCCATCAGTAAAGCATCTGTGGACGGGCAGATATTCAAGGACTGCCACAAATCAGTGATTAGCAATGTTGTGTCTGTGCTGGCACTTCTGTGCTCCTCCTACATGGCTGATTAAACTAGCAGCTCTTCTTCTGTCAATGTCTGCAGCAGCACTATCAGAATCACGGCACAGGGTCACACTTTATTTATTCTTCTTTTACCTCAAATCTCTGAAGACCACTGCAGGCCCCAGCTAAAAGAACCACCTTCCCTGTTGGGAACTTAAAAGACACCACAGAGGTTGCCCGCTTTCTCCTTAACATACCCACACTGACAAGTCAAGAAGATGCAGGAAGTTGTACCTATACCAAAGCAACAGAAGCTAGTTGGGGTTACGGAAGAGATGGTGGGGTTCTTCTCAATTCCATACTATCAACTGATCTCTGTAAAATACAAAAACCAGATCCCTGTTTACTACAGACTAAATTCGAGTTTGAGAAATCCTGTGTAAGTTGGCAGAGCTGGCAATCCACTGAAAATGCAAACTGAGCAAACTGGATATGGAAATCAGGGAAGCTTCAACTCCAGTCTCCAAAACGTCATTCATGCAATTCTGTGTCTGCCCAGGAAGGCCATCAACCTGCCACCAAAATGATGCATCTGCCCCAGCGTTAATGGATCCCATACGCCTCTCCAACAATCCCCCACACATCGTGCCACAAAACCCAGAGAATCACTTCCAAGGCCCATCTTCCAGCATTGTTCAACAAACACAAGTCACTCACCCACAAACAAACTCCTTTCAAGAAAACAAATGCTGAGGACAACGCACAGAGCTGCTAAGTTTCCAGCTGCCTGGCATAACTCGCTCTCTGGCTCATACGTGCCCTCTGTTCCCGCACCATCCACATGATCCCAGCATCCCGCATTTCCAAATATAAGAGAACTAGCCCTGGCTGTGAAAAAATTGATTTAAAACTTCATCTTCCTCATACCCAGATGACCAGTCATGTTGAGCTGCTTGCTTTGCTTGCTTTGAAATCCCCAAACTTCATAGTAATTTGCACCAATGCTGAAATTACCAAGGGTTCCTATCAGGCTCCCTAAACCCTCACAAGGGGCGGCCAAACCTCAGGATGCTGGCTTGGGGGAAGGAGTGGAGAAAGGGATGCCAAACCCCTTCCCTCTGGGAGTTTAGCCCACCAAAGGGTCCGCAAGGCCACCTCCCACTCCGGGCCGCAGACTGGCTGAGGAAGCCCCCACCTCCACTACCCTGCACTCCTCCAAGCCACAGGTGCCGAGCCTCTCCAGAATGCTGGAGAAGAGGCAGGCTGGGGGAGGGACAGAAAGGCAACAATTTCCCAGTTGGCAGAAAGCAAGTAAAGTGGTTGTAAGTGGGGTGGAGAAAGGTGAGGGAAAGGGTGATCTCAGAGCAAATTTATCAGGAGCCAAGGGTTAGCAACCGGGAGAGGACCCTCGGACAGCGGGCGGAAGCTCGGAGTTGATGCCCCATCAGGACCTTCCCTCTTCCCTGTACACCCCTGCCCTCCCATCACCTTTGGATCCCGCGCACCCAGCAAGGTCGGCCGCTCGACCTCAGCCCGGCCGACTTAGAGGAGCCCGGCCCGGGCCCGCACCCTCCTCCGCCCCCAGGGCCCCTCTCGTCCCGCACTCACCAGGAGCACCGAGCCGCGCACCACCTCCGACACGCTCTGCCGCAGCTCGGCCGCCGTGCCGGGCTTACTCAGCGCCCGGGTGAACTTCCGAGTCTCCGCCGTGGCGGGGAGCAGCGGCGGCTGCGACATCCTCCCGTCGCCGCTGCCGCCGCCGCCTCCCACTGTAGCCGCGGTCCGGCCCCGCCGCTCCACCGCCAGGTGCGCCCCGGGCGCCCGGCCCGCTCCGCCCGCTCTCGGCGCCGCCGCCCGTCCGTTCCCCAGCCGCTCGCCCCGCGTCCGGCCGCCGCACCGGGGCCGCGCCCTCCGCGCCGTGTCACGCCCCAAGGCGCCCCCCTCAGCGTCCGCGGCCCCACGCGCTCGCAGCCGCGCCCGGGTCCGCTCGGAGCGACCGTGCGTGTGGCGGCAGCGGCGGCGGCGGCGGCTCCCCCATGCCACCAGCCTCCCTCAGCGGCCGCTCGCCGGGCCGCCTCCTCGGGGCGGGGTGTCCGGCGCAGCGCTGGGCGGGGCGGGGCGCCCGGAGGGCGGAGGAGGGGCCGGCGCGGCGGGACAGCGACGACGGCCGGCCCCGTCTGGCCTCTGCGGCACACGGAGGAGCCAGCTGGGGTGACCCGGGCTGAGGAGGGGAGTCAGAGGCACCTCCGCTCTGGGCCGCTTCTTCTCCAGCCGCACGTCCGAAGACCCGAGCCGAGGGTTGCGCGGGACTGGAGAAGGGCGTGGTCTCGGGACGCAATCGGGGACACCAGATTTCTTGCCCCGGCGGCCGGGGTTGAGAGGACCCCGAGGTCACTGGCCGGGTTGGGGCTCAGTGGCATCAGGCCCGCCTGTGCGCCGGGGCCCTCGCCGGGACTGAAGTCTCAGGGAAGTGGCATTTATTTATGCAACACGGAGAGAGCACAGGGCCCTTGGGAAGCCCCCGGGGCGCAACTGGACGGAGCGTCCCGGCCCAGGACCTAGCGTGGGGCACCGCACGCACCCGCCGCGGCGCCTCCCGGCCTCAGGCCGCCGCCACTGGGCCGCCGGAGACATCGGGCTAGCGGTGGGACCAGGCCGGCCGAGGCCGGGACGGGCGTGGGAGACTCGCAGACCCGGTCCCCGCCGGGACGGCCTGCTGCGTCACCTTGGAAGTGGACAAAACTTCTGAGCCTCGGTGATCGCGTCTGTAAGCTCAGATCAGTGGCCTGGAAGGCGTCTAAGTGACACGGCAGCCCTGCACAGGGTCTATGGCCCGCCTGCCGCCCCTGTGCGGCGGAACCTCCAGGCGCGGTGTCCGGGAACCCCGGGATGCACCGGCCTGCGAGCCCACCGTGACTCAAAGAGGGCGGCTGCTACAGACAGACACCCTTGTGAGGAACTTCTCGCGCAGCCTCTCCTGCTTTCCCATCCCTAAGGGGAGACACAGCCCTAGCTCCTATTTCCCTCTCTTCCAAGGAATTCCCGCTCAGCCTAACCCCGACCCGGCCGCGGAAAAGGCGCGCAGGGCGGAGGATTTGCCATAGGCCCGCGGCGCATGCTCAGTAGTTTGGGATTGGGCGGGTGTCCAGGGCGGGGAGCCTAGCTTAAGGGCGGCTCCGCTGATTGGTCGAACTTCCCAGGTCACGCCCACCGCCTGCTGAAGGACAGCGCCTTACCTGCTGTGTTGACCTCGGAAACGCGCAGTGGCCGCGGAGACCTACGCTTACCCACCGCTCTTCCCACCCAAATACTCTGAAGCTTCACAGTCGCCGTTACCGCGTTGGGAGACCCCGTCCATTGCGTACCACCATCCCTCTGAAAGCCGAACGTTGGCCTAAAGGGTAATTTTACAGTGGTAGAGAAGAAATACCAATCTAACACAGAACGCAAAAAACCTTTCCGTTCAGGACTTCATGGTCAGGTCTTGCGCACATTAAGATTGGAGAAGAGGGATACAGTCAGCTCTCAGTAAATGCTTGATGGATTGGGTTGTTTTCTTAATGGTTGGGCCCGCAGGATATATCATTGAGTAAGCCTGACAAGTTGGAAGATAAACAGAACAAATAATATGTGATAATGAGAACAATTAGACACTAACCGATTTCCTTCTAAAAATGGAGTTGAGTGACCCCAGTAGAGTAGAGCAGGTGGCAGGCCTGAGAACTAGCACTGTTTGCTATGAGCCTGCTCAGTTCGCGTTTACTCCTCTGAGCTGGTGTTCTGAGAACCATAAATTAAAGTTTCCCTGTGAGCTTCTGACTCCCTAAAAAGAACCAGAGAACAGAAACTTTTCCCTAGCTGCGTTACCTTGGCTCTCTAACCTGTACCTGCTTCCATGGAAGACAAAGAGATTTATTTATTTTTTTAATTAAAAACAACAAAAGCGTACAAGGTTGTGAGGTTTTATTTTCTTTTTCTTTTTTTAATTTGTTAGTGCACAATACAGTATTGTAAATATTTTCTTTTTTCATTCTTTTCTTTTTTCTTTGTTTTTTTTCTTTTTGTTTTTTTGTAATTCTTTTCTTTTTTCATTCTTTTCTTTTTTTGAAGGGCTATTTGATTTTTTTAAAAGTGTGTAGTCAAATAACAAAATGTCCTTTTGTTTTAAAAAATTGATTTTATTCACAATTCTATTAGCAATTCACAAACTAGGGAGCATCCTCTGTACAAATAGAGCCAAGAGCTCTGTAAACAGGACTTTTGTAAGGTAATTTAAGCAGAAACAAGGGAACAGGGTAGGCAAAAAGCAAATTGGTTAACATCAGATTGTTTTAGGTTAAAGCCAAGGGGACTGCCCTGTGTTGTGATTATTTTGATTGGTTGCTGTGAATCTTCTCCTTTTTGGAAAACTGACCTTTTTAGATATTCTCCTCTTTTATTAAAGTTTCCATTTAATTACTTGGCACTTAACACAAATAACTTCATTTCTTTAGTCTGTTTGGGCCTAGTGCAGGAGCCCAATTCAAAGGAGTGGCCTCCTAGGCCAGGGCAGTGGCTCATACCTGTAATCCTAGCACTCGGAGAGGCTGAAGCAGGAGGATCACTTGAGGCCAGAAGTTCAAGATCTGTCTAAGCAAGAAAAAGACCCCATCTCTACAAAAAATAGAAAAATTAGCTGGGTGTTGTGGCATGTGCCTGAAGTCTCAGCTACTTGGAAGGCTGAAGCAAAAGAATTATTTGAGCCTAGGAGTTTTGAGGTTACAGTTAGCTATAATGACATCACTGCACTCTAGCCCCAGGTGTTGGAGCAGCAAGACCCTGTTATTAAAAAAAAAAAAAAAAACCACAATGGCCTCCTATAAATTTTATTTATATATTTGTATACCTGTGTTTTTCAACCTTTTTTTAATCTTACTGCACACTTGAACCTATAGGTAAACTTCCACAGGACACGTAAATTATGTTGATTAAAAAAAAAAAAGTGGGCTTGGTACCTGTGGCTCAAGCAGCTAAGGCACCAGCCCCATACACCTGAGCTGGCTGGTTCAAATCCAGCCCAGCCCACCAAACAACAACAACGGCTGCAACTAAAAAAAAGCTGAATGTTGGGCAGCGCCTGTGGCTCAGTGGGTAGGGCACTGGCCCCATATACCAAGGGTAGCGGGTTCAAAGCCAGCCCCGGCCAAACTGCAGCAAAAAAATAGCCAGGCATTGTGGTGGGTGCCTGTAGTCCCAGCTACTCAGGAGGCTGAGGCAAGAGAATCGCCTAAGCCCAGGAGTTGGAGATTGATGTGAGCAGTGTGACGCCACAGCACTCTACGGAGGGCAATAAAGTGAGACTCTGTCTCTACAAAAAAAAAAATAGCCGAGTATTGTGGCGGGGGCCTATAGTCCCAGCTACGTGGGAGGCCGAGGCAAGAGAATTGCTTAAGCCCAGGAATTAGAGGTTGCTGTGAGCTGTGATGCCACGACACTCTCCCCAGGGTGACAGCTTGAGGCTCTGTCACATTAAAAAAAAAAAAAAAGGGAGAAAAAGAATACTGTGCTTTGAACTTCTTTCGAAAATATTTTAATTAATGATCTTTAAAAAATTTGTAGCACACCTATGATCCTCTCAGGACGCACTACAGCACACTGGTTGAAAATCGCTGATGTATATAGAAAGTAAAGATTCTCCCAAACCTGATAAATTCTGTACTTGCTTGCTGATTTGTTATATTCTAGAATTGGCAGATTTTCATTTAGGAAGGGGGGACTATGCCAATAGTAATCATTAATAATGCCCAAGTGCAAGTTCTGACAGAGGAGGAGGTAAGGAAATGTGAATTAAGCCCAGGGACATGGATACACCTAGCAACCCGGAGATGAGCCTCTTCCTCCTAGTGAATTGAAGTTGATAACAATGGGACATTTTAAGTTTGAACAGAAACTCAGTCCTACTGTTACAGGTTGAATTGTGACCCCTATAAAGATATAATAAAGTTGGCTCAGCACCAGTAGCACAGTGGTTATGGAGCCAGCCACATACATCGAGGGTGGAGGGTTTGAATCTGGCCCAGGCCAACTAAACAACTGCAACAAAAAAGTAGCCAGGTGGGGCAGCGGCTGTGGCCCAGTGAGTAGGGCACTGGCCCCATATACTGAGGGTGGCGGGTTCGAACCTGGCCTGGGCCAAACTGCAACAAAAAAAATAGCTGGGCGTTGTAGCAGGCGCCTACAGCTACTCAGGAGGCTGAGGCAAGAGAATCGGCTAAGCCCAAGGTTGCTGTGAGCTGTGACACCACAGCACTTTACTAAGGGCGACATAGTGAGACTCAGGCTCCAAAAAAAAAAAAAAAAAAAAAAAAGACAAAATAAATTTTTAACCCCAGTACCTGTGAATGTGGCCTTGGTTGGAAATAGGTCCTTGTAGATGTAACCAAGTTAAGATGAGATCATATTGCATTAGGTGGGTGGACCCTAATCCAGTATGAATTGTGTCTTTATAAGAAAAGAAAAGACACAGATACAGACACAAAGGGAGAACATTATGAGACAAAAAAGGAAGAGTTTGGAATGGTGCACATTGATAAGCCACAGAACAAGGATTGCCAGGAAATACCAGGAGCTGGGAGAGGCCCCAAAGGATTCTTCCCTAAAGTCATTTAAGGCAGCAGTTCTCAACCTGTGGGTCACGACTCACAAGAACTGTATTAAAGGGCCAAGGCATTAGGAAGGTTGAAAACCACTGATTTAAGGTGTGGTAGAAGATACCTCTATCTACTTTAGCTTGAGAGAGCAACCCCATATTTGTTTTTCCAAAACTACAGGAAGAAAGCTTTCCTTTCTGTTGAAGATGATACTAGTAGGTAGTGGAGATGAAATATAGTTGCAGCCAGTTCTGAAATTTGCACATAAATGACTGTACTATACCCAGAATTATACTTCAAGCATTGCCCGTGTTTAATGATAACCTCTTACTACATCATTTCCTTGTTAAGTTTGCTTTAGAATTTATACATGTCTCTATGACATACAATTAGTTTTAAATCTTTTCCAGATATGTCTTGAAAGAACATGTCTGTTTAAAGGTAACCCATAAAGAATATACACTCATATGCTTTATAGCAATCAGGGATATTTGAAAGGGGACTCTTACTCATTATCTTTGTGTTGATTAAGGTTTTTAATAAACATATATTACTTGTATACTTCTTTCCTAAATACTTCTTCCACTGCTTATTTGGTTTTTGTTTTGGTATGTTTTTGTTTGGTTGGTTTTTTTTGTTTGTTTGTTTTTGTCAGTTTGGCCAGGGCCGGATTCAAACCTGCCACCCTTGGTATATGGGGCTGGCATCCTACCCAGTGAGCCACAGGCACCGCTGAACACTGCTTGTTTTTTAAAATTATTCAACCGATGCTAAGATGTAGGCGCTTGTTAATTTTACTAAGTACCATATGTAGAAGACGCAAGCCTTCAAGGAAGAGCATCTAGGAAAGGTATACAATCAATCTAACACTTAAGTTTGCAACTACCAGTTAGGTTTAATGTTACTAGAAGAATACAGTCCCCCTCCACTCAGGAGACATTTGTACAATAGATGAAATATGAAGTCTTTAAGGGATAATTGAGACCAGGGCTTTTCATGGTTTACTACCCGTATAAATTACCTGGGGATCTTGTTAAAATGCACGTTCTGATTCAGAAGCTCAGGTGTGGTGCCCCAGATCCTGCAGGTCTAACAAACTCCCAGGTGACATCAGGCTCCACAATCATGCAGAGGCTGCTCACCCACAGACCACACAGGGAGGGGCACACGTCCACCTCCAGGAGGATGGCACTGCAAGCCCTGAAAAATTCTCCAGCAGGAAGACCAAACACCCAATAGGACAGTGGGCAAAACTCATGGCCAAACAACTCACAGAAAAGATACAAAACGACCAGTAACATATAAAAAGATATTTAACCTTATTTATGATAAAAGAAATGCAAATTAAAATTACATTGATATGCAATTTCTCACCAATCTGACTGGCAAAAAAAATCATGAAGTATCATACTTTAAGTGAATCAGTAAACAGGTGCTCTCGCCTGTTTGGTGGAAAGGCAAGACTATATAAGCACGATGCAACAGAATGTGGCAATAAATAACAAAATGATATTTGCATTTGTCTTTCCTGCCAGCAGTCCCACTCCATTTTCTCTGAAAATATGCCTTAAGCAATAAGAAAATGTTGTGCACAAAGCATTATCTGTAATGGTAAAATATTGGAAAATACCTAATATTGAAGATTGAATAAATGTGGTATATACATACAATAAAATATTTAGAACTATAAAAATGAATGAGAAGATTATCTGCTAAAGGGAAATGTAGTGTTTAAAAAGGTGGAAAAGTATGTGAAGTATGCAGCCTTTGTGTAAAAAATAATGGAAAATAAGAAAATATACTAGCACCTGCTTATTTATGCAAAAAGAAACAAAGAAGGGGTAAGCCAGACATTAATAAACGTATTCATCTTCAGAGGTTAGGTGGGAACAAAGTATTATAGAAAAATGAGAAATAATGAGGGAAGTTTGGAATGAGTGACACTTCTCTTAATGCGCTTTTTTGTAGAATTCTGACATTTTGATGTTAATGTTTCACATATTCTAATCAAAAAAAAGAGAAAGGCAGAAAAGAAATAAAATAACAAGAAAGGCTAGGTACAATTACACAATGACTAATGCTCTTGATCCTAGAACTTTGAGAGGCTAAGGCAAGAGGATCACTTCAAGCCAGGAGTTCAAGACCCACCTGGGCAACATAGCAAGATCCTGTCTCTACAAAAAAAATAGAAAAATTAGCTGGGCATGGTGGCTCCTGCCTGTAGTCCTAGCAACTGGGGAGGCTGAGGTAGAAGGAGCACTTGAGCCCAGGAGTTTGATGTTATAGTGAGCTATGATTATGCCACTGTGCTCCAGCCTGGGTGATAGAATGAGACTCTGTCTCCAAAATATAAATAAATACTTTTTTAAAATTAACAAGAATGGAGAAAAGGCCTAAAATTGAATATATATAGAAACGAAAATATAGGAGAGACCTGTATTTCAAATAAATAATATAACCACACTGAAAGGGAAAAAAATTTTTAAAAGAATGAGCCCTGGTAACTTTGAACATGGTATTTGAACTATATGCTATTAGTTCATGGCATGCTAAAGACAAAAAGAATTCTAAAATTATATTGAACTCTAGTAAGTAAGCTTTATTTTTTTGGAGATGTATAGCAATTCTGAAATGACTTTCTGTATATTCTAAGATCAAACAAATAAGTAATATATTCTTGATAATGGGAAGTAGGTTTATCAACGCCAGGGAAGGATGTTAGGAATATGGAAAGGGAGAAGAATAGAATAAACTCTATGGTGCTGGATTGGATTTGGGACTATCAGTATAAACTCATGAATTTTATTTATTTATTTATTTTTGAGACAGAATTTTACTATGTCACCCTCGGTAGAGTGCCCTGGTATCACAGCTCACAGCAACCTCCAACTCTTGGACTTAGGCAATTCTCTTGCCTCAGCCTCGCAAGTAGCTGGGACTATAGGTGCCTGCCACAAGGCCTGGCTATTTTTTTGTTGCAGTGTCATTGCTGTTCAGCTGGCCTGGGTTTGGTTCAAACCTGCCAGCCTGGGTGTATGCGGCTGGTGCCCTACCCACTGAGCTACAGGTGCCACCAAACTCATGAATTTTAATACAGACAGATGAGAGAAAGAGAGAGATGAGTAGATCCATACGTATTGTCAGTGGTATGGTACTGGCTCACACCAGCTCCAGATAAACAATTGTTAAATTATCAAGAATTTTGCCAACAGGTTGATGTTAAATAGGTGCCTTTAAATTGGCTAAGGTGGGAGTATTATCACCGAGGAATTCAGTAGATGCTACAAATCAAGGATTTTTTCCCCCGTAAAGCTAGTTGTTGACCATTCATCGGTACACGATGGGTGTATGAGTATACACATACATATGTCCTAGTTCCATCCACTAAAAAGTCTTACAACCGTACACCCTACTAGCAATGAGCACACCTAGCACATAGAACTTGCTTTTTAAGTAGCATTCTCCACTAAAAGGAACCAGGGCTTCTTGATGAAATAGCTGATTCCAAGACTGGGGAGCAAGAAAAGTTCAAGAGAGACCTGCAAAGTCTTAGCCAGACGCGATAGAACATAGGCTGGGTAGGACCTGACTGTTGTAAGCCCCATGCTTTCCAGGACTCACTCTAGGCCCTGCCCAGTGACTACCCAGAAGGCTTTTGTACATTCTCAGTGAGGCTAAAGCCCATCCTGCCCCCGAGACCCTGCTTAGCTTATTCTCTCCTCTGACCCTTCATCTAAGCGCAGCAAGTTTGGGCTTCCACTTGCTACTCAGTTTTTATAATAATTGCCAGTAAAATACATTTATATGTAAATTGTTCTTGATAAAACAAAATATTTCATTGAGAAAATTCAATGAAATGGCATCCTGGGGCAACTAAAGAAACAACTAGCAAAATAAAAATAGAAATAAAAGATAAATCAGAAGAAATTATCCCTTGGGTAGGGGTAGAGGTACACCACCCAGGTCCCCCTTCAAGTAAAAACTAGTTGCCCAGAAAGTGCAGTGAGCAGACAGCCGACAACCTCAACAGCCAGCTCCATCGGGGCTGCCTCAGCAGCCTCTGCTGCAGAAAGCACTTCCCCAGGGATCACACACTTGCCAGGGAAGCTCACATTGGGTGAATGAATAAAGTAGGAGTTGACAGGCTTGGCCATTTCAGGCTGATGTGGGAAAATTCTGATGGACCATTCTGATTCCGGACCTCTCTGCTGGGCTGGCAAATGCTTTGACAAGCCTGCATCACTGTTCAGCTTCCCTCTCTGCCTGTGCCTGAATCCAACCTCTTTCCATCAAAGAGGTGGACATCACCCTGAACTTCAACTCGGTATCTGTTTATGGAGAACCCAGTCTGCAACAATACAGAATGAAGCAGAGGTAGTCAGGTAGAAGAGAAGAGGAAAAGTTAGAAAGAAATGGAGGAGAAGTGAAAAAATCTTATGTGAAATTAGGAGAGAAGAGAAAGAAATAAAAGGAAATCCATACCTAGACATATCAGAATGAAACTGCATAACCAGACAAAGAGAAGATCATGATGGCTGTCAGGATGAAAAGACTACTCACAAAGATAAATGGCAATTCGACAACAACACAAGCTAGAAAACAGTAGAATAATGACACCAGTGTGCTGACAGGAAATACCTGCCAACGGAGAATTTTATGCTGAGTAAAACTGCCTTTCAAAAATGAAGGCAAAATAAAGACATTTAAAAAAAAAAAACTAAAGATGCAAACTGCCAACATGGTATCTGTGAGAAATAGAAAACTCTATATTGGCCTATAAAAAATAGTGATTGAATCACTATAGTAAAACTTCCCACAAAGCTTTATATGGTCTTATATGTAAAAAAAGCCTTAGGAATCTACAAAAAAAAAACTATTAGAACTAATAAACAAGTTCAACAATGTTGTAGGATACACAATATGCAAAAGTCAATTATATTTTTACACACTAGAAGGAATAAGCTACAAAAAGAACTTAGGAAAACAGTTCTATTGGTAACAGCATAAAAAAAATAAAATACTTAGAATTAATTTAACAAATTCAAGACTTACACACTGAAAACTACAAAAGATAGTTGAAATTGAGTAAAATCTAAATAAATGGAAAGATATATTACAAAATGGGAGTTGATTTTGGCCTATAAAAATAGTGATTGAATCAGTATAGTAAAAACTGATAGCACGGCTTTGTATGAGTGTGACATCACTTTCCAAATTGCAATAAAGATTCAACACAATCCCTGTCAAAATCTGAATGGGCTTTTTTGCTTCTGACAAGCTGATCCCAAAGTTCATATAGAAATGTAAGGAAGTCAGAATAGCCAACACAATCCTGAAAAGAAAAACCAAGCTGGAGGACTCACAGGTCCCTACTTCGAAACTTACTGCAAGCCTCCAACAAACTAGAATGTGTAGTACTAGTTAAGGATAAAAGTATAAAAATACGAATCAGAGGCACTGTAGACCAGAGTCCCCAGCAGCTCAGAGGTGCAGTGAATAATAGCTCTTCAAATCTGCAATAAAAAATGGCCTCCAATAAAACTACATTGCAAAAATGGGAAAGAAACAGAATAGAAAAAGTAAAAAGGTTGAAGAGGTAGAGCCTGAAGAATTTGTGGAAGAAAAACTTCTGGATTGAGGAGCAGTGAATGGCAAGGTGGAGGGATTTATGGATGCTGACAATACCTGGGAACCTGAAGAAAATTTAGATTGTCCAGAGTTAATTGAAGCATTCTTTAATTCTCAAAAAGCTGGTAAAGTAAAAGATGGTACAAAACAAAAAATCTTTATCTGACGGTGAATCTGATGACAGCACATCGAAGAAGAAAAGAGAAACTGCTGACAAACCAAGAGGTTCTGCCAGAGGTCTTGACACTGAATGGATAATTGGTGCTCCAGACAGCAGTGGCGCGTTAATGTTTCTTATGAAATGGAAAGATTCAGATGAGGTAGATTTGGTGCTGGCAAAAGAGGAAACTATGAAGTAGCCTCAAATTGTTACTGCTTTGTATGAGGAGAGACAAACATGGCATTCTTGTCCAGACGATGAAGCTCAATAATTGTTTGCATTGCTTTTCATATATTGTATATATCTGGGTCTTGTTTTTTGACTGATGAATGTGAATAAATAACTACATTCTAATAAATCAAGTTTGATATGTTCAAGAAAAAGAGAAAAAATATAGATCAATGTAATGTAATTCATAGTCCATAAATAAACCAATACATTATGGGCAAGGTTGTACTAACACTTTTTGACGGGGAAAGAATAGTCTTCAACAAATGATACTGGAACAACTTTGTATCCACATGCAAAAGAATGGATACCGGTGGCGCCTGTGGCTCAAAGGAGTAGTGCGCTGGCCCCATATGCCAGAGTGGGTCGGTTCAAACCCAGCCCTGGCCAAAAACTGCAAAAAAAAAAAAAAAAAAAAAAAAAAAATTCTTTTACTCCTTACTGATAGGATAAAGTTGGGGCTCCTTAGCTTGTCATGAAAGGTCATCGTTTGACCCATGCTGTCCTATCCAGTTTTGAGCCTCAGTACTGTGTAATAAACACCTGTCTTTTAATCATCCTTAATTCTATGCAGTTCTCTTTTTCTTATCTCCAAGCTTTTGTAATTAGCTGTAAC